>CALNHX010006215.1:0-93437 GCA_940337035.1 Agriotes lineatus
CACAGGCCTGCAAATTGAAATTTTTTGAATTTTTTTTTTACCGTAATGGGTGAATCGTATGTATTTTGGTGCGCTGAGTCCAAATATGACCTCAGTTTTTCTCCAGCACGTAGGGATTTTCCGCAAAATGAAAAAGAAAGTTATGCAAAACCCGCAGTACATATAGGTAAAAATGCATTTTGAAATAACAAAAATATATATTACTAGTGGTTTATTTACATTTTTAAATACAATTTGATAAAAATAATATGTAGTATATACAATAAGGATTTATAATTCTTTATAATATCTACATCTTTTTCCCCCAAAACTCCGTTTTGAGCTTTTCCGTTTGTGTGGGATGTCTGGAAGTTCTCTATGAAGCATCCAACAGTAGTCTCCCACCATATACACATCCCATCGTCCTTGGTACCTCCGTTCCATTTCTTTGATGTCTTGGTGGAACCTCTCGCCCTGCTCTACACTTACGGCACCAAGGTTTTCTGGGAAATAACTCAAATGGGAGTTCAAAAAGTGAAGTTTTAAGCTCATGGAGCACCGCAAGGTTTTAAAACATTTCAACATTTTATTTACAATTTCTTCATAATCCGGGTCCTTATTGTTCCCCAAAAACTTAGTCACAACTTCTTTAAATGATATCTACGCCTCTTTCTCAGATTTTTTCATCATCTTTTCAAACTGATTGTCTTTCATTAGTTTCCGAATGTCCGGGCCAACAAAAACACCCTCCTTTAACTTTGCCTCAGACAGTCCCGGGAATTTCTTTTCAAGGTATTTGCACGTTTCGCCATCTTTTGGCAATGCCTTGACAAACTGCTTCATCAGTCTAAGCTTGATGTGAAGTGGGGGTAAAAGCACTTTTTTGGGATCAACCAAAGACTCAAAGTGAACATTTTTTTCTCCAACCTTCAAAGTTCTCGTTGGCCACACTTTTTGACTCCAGTGCTGTGCTTTTGCCCGGCTATCCCACTCACATAGGAAACAGGGGAATTTCGTATAGCCACCTTGTTGTCCAAGCACCATAGTGATGACTTTGAGATCACCACAGATAGGCCATCCAAACTCCTTATATTTCAATTTATCAAGGATAAAAGCCATGTTGTCATACTTTTCTTTTAGATGCAGAGTGCCCCACGGGTACAGAAGCGTATTTATTGCCGTTGTGTAGCAAAACTGCTTTTAAACTTCTTTTTGAAGAGTCAATAAAAAGCCTCCATTCATCTGACACATGTTGAATGTTAAACATTGACATCAACTTGGGAACATTAGAACAATATACAAGTTCGCCATCTTGAGAAAAATTTGACTCAAATTGTTTTTCTCTGCTTCTGTACCAAGAGAATGAAGTTCCAGATCTCAACAAGTTCTTCTCTTGAAGTCTAGAGCCCAGTAATTCAGCAGACTCTTTAGAAAGCCCTAAATCACGAACGAGGTCGTTTAATTCTTCTTGTGAAAACTGTTGGGGTCCACAGTCTTCGACTTGAAACTCATCATCCAACTGCTCTGACTCGTTCTCTGATGACTCTGGCAAATCGTCAAAATTGTGTGGGGGCACTGGTACTAGTATACCGGGTCCATGAGGCACAGGCCGAAGTGCAGATTGCATGTTTGGGTAACATATATCTTTTTTATTTTTGGCATTGTACCCTTGTATGTTGCAAGAACAAAAGTACCAGTCATCGCCGTGGTTTCTCGGCTCTCTCCAAATCATAGGCACCCCAAAACGAAAAGATTTCACCTTTCCTTTAGACCACATGCGAAGTCCTTCAACACAGCCTGAACACACTCCATGAGGGGCCCAAGATTTTTCTTGATCTCCGATCTTCACACCAAAATAGGCAAAGTACACTTTTTTAATAAACTCCGTAATACTTCGAGATTGTTTTTTTAATACAAGTTCGCCACAAATGTAACAGAAACTATCAGGATTATTAACACAAGCTCTTGAAGACATTTTGAAAGACACTTTAAGAATATTTAAATTGAAATGAACAAATCGAAGGACTACGAGGGGTATATATAGGGCAATGGGAAAATCCAGGTTTCATTTGTCAATAATGTTCACCACAATTACGCTAATTACCAGAAAAAATTTCTCCTATTTATTTATGTACTTTTAATAACAAAACCATTTATTACAGTAACATTGGAATCTGAAAACACCGAAGAAAAGCGATAAACCTTAATTGCATACTATTAAGGTAATGGGTTTCCATGATTCATACGCTGACTAATAGTGTTAAATATACAAATTTTTATCATATTTCATAGTTTCTAATATAAAACTATGAAGCCGAATAGGAAAAACAACTTTTTTCGGCATATTCATAAATATACGCCTTAAGGTAGGCAATCTCGCAGAAAAATGCATTTTGCGGAAAATGCTTACGTGCTGGGAAAAAACTGAGGGCATTTCCGAACTCAGCGCACCAAAATACATAAGAATCACCCATTATTTTAAAGAAAAAAATTTGGTCGCAGACCTGTGTTATTAGCGGCTTCACCGCAAGTAATTGTTGTAATCAAGGGTCACACGAAGTGCGAGCTTTCGCTGTGCTTATGTTAAAGTAAATTCGCCGAAGCTCATTTTGGGTTGAAATTTCGCTGAGCGAGTGGAAAACCTAGTTGCGATAGTTCCATGCTCCTTCGGATTAATTAAAATAGCTGGAACAGTATTCAGCAGTTGCTTATTTCCATAGGGCAGACAGATCTGATTGCTTACGTGGGTATTCGTAAATTACTAACTTGATACATACAAAAAAAATGGAACGCAGTACAACGGTGACATTCTCTTAGCCTTCGGGTTGCTATTAATTAATGTGTTTTGGCCAAATTTAGTGCTGAAAGTAAGTCCATTTAGAAATTAGTTACGAGGCCGTCAGCCTAGCTGCGATTTCGGATGCACCCGATTGAATTTGTGGAATAAGTAACAATGTGATATATATATATTTGCATACTGTGATATATATTTATTTTGTGCTAGTCTTGTCTGTGTACTTTATGCCAGTAACTACAAAACAATTTTATGCCTCCCTGTTATTCGATCCAATATCTATTGGAAATATTATACGATTTATTACTCTGTGGGTTTTGTTTTATTGTGTACGTTGCATTGCTATCTTGAGCGAACTTAGTGGTTTGTCGCTTAAACGAACGAGTGGAACATAGGCTGAAACCCCTTGGCGCCCTTATCCGTTCGATCTTTAGTTTTTTTGGAAGGTAAGTTGCCCACGACCCTTCTCTTGAGTTAGTGCGAGCATGTTCCGATTTACCATCGGCAATTGTTGATGTAACAAAATGGCGCCCGCTGTGAAGGCAATTTTTTTGAGAAACTTTCCTAGTTAGGGATCCCGTAATTACTGGTAAATATTTAGTTAGGATTGTTGGATGTTATTTATTGAGTATATTACTGGTTATTGTTTATACCTTAGCCCTTGTTACTCCTTGCATTCTGTTCGTCTTGGCGAATTTGTTTATTTCAGGATATGTTTATAGGAGTCTTGTGCGAATTTGGGAATTTGGTTTGGAATATTTTTTTGAGCTACGAAGCACCGATTGTTGAATATTTGTACGGCTGGAATTGTTGTGTCGTTGTTGCGAGATTTGTTAGAACATTCTCCATCCGTGCATAGGATTTTAGGGTTTGGCGTTTAAGCCATTATTTGAGATTTAGGGATTCGTATGGTAGGACTTTCTCCAACCTTACGAACGTTTGGATTTTTGTTTGGTAGCATATTTGGCATTCGAGCCATATTTTTTTGGTACATTAGGTGCATAATAGATTTTGGATTTTGGCATTTAGGTATATTTAGGTATATTGAGGTACATTTAGGTGTAATTGGGGATTTTGGTGAACCTTTGTTGGTGCATGCTATTGTTAGGGTATAAATATTTAATCGATTAGTTGGAGTTAGTGTATTAAGTAGTCGTTTGTATTTATCGATTGTGATCATGGATCCTCATCGTCTAGCTCGCGACGAACTTATTTATGAATTATCGGTTAAAGGTTGTACCAACTTGAAGGGAGAGACTGTTGCTACTATGAGGAAGAAGTTAAAGGAATTTTTAGGGAAAGAACAGTTTGGGGAACTTCCACTAGCACCGAATTTTGTGGCCGATGTTGCGAAAGAGATTGAGGTCTGCGATAAGAAGACCACTGAGTTGGCAGATTTTGTTAGCGCAATTAGGTCTCCTGAACAAAACGAGTTTAGGGTTGTCTCTTCCAAACTTCGACATTTATATGGACGTTTGAGTAGGTTGGTCGTTTTAGATAAGGAGGTCGGCCTTGAGAAGTCGATCAACAAGGTAGTAGATCAACTGAATTGCATTGAGGACAATTTAGACAAATTAGGTCAACCTGCGGGAGATCCTTTGGTTCCAGCAGGAGTGGGGAGTTCTGCCGCTGCTGTTAATGTTACTCAGCCGCCTTCAAGCAATTCTAATGCTAGCTGTAAGGTTGTACCAGTCCACAAGTGGGGTATTTCTTTCAGTGGGGATAATACTGGACTTAGCGTAAACGCTTTCATTGAAAGAGTGGAAGAGTTACGGGTCGCCCGAGGAGACGCTCCAGCAGATTTGAAGAATGCCATCATCGACTTGCTGTGTGGTAGCGCATTGATCTGGTATCGTTCTGTTAGGGGTCAGATCAACTCGTGGGACGACTTTATTCGTTGTTTGAGGGAGGAATACTTGCCGTTCGACTATGAAGTCGAACTGTGGAATGAAATTAGGGCGCGGGTCCAGGGTCCTCAGGAAAAAGTTGGAAATTATTTCGCTTGTATGGTGAACTTGTTTTCTAGGCTATCTCACCCACCATCAGAGCGGGAGAAATTAACGGTGATTCGACGTAACATCGATCCATTTTTCATTAGGGGGGTTGCTTTACAGGATTATCATAGCGTTTCGGAATTATTGCAGTTGTGCAAGAAGTTGGAGGCTACTAAAGATCTGGCAACCAGTTATCGAACCCCTACGGTCAATAAGGTTGATTTTTTGGAACCCGACTTAGCTTGTCCATCTAATGGTAAAACTCCCAAGGCTCGTGTTGAATCTATTGATACTGTGGTCCCAGCGAGGAAATGTTGGAATTTTCTGGAGACTGGTCACAATTTTACTAGGTGTTCTAAACCTCGAACGAGACGTTTTTGTTTTTCATGTGGCACTACAGGTGTAGTGAAGAGTACTTGTCCGAAGTGTTCGGGAAACGAGGCCCAAGGTCGTCGGGTAGCCGGACGTCGATCTTAAGAGGGCAGTCGGCCAATTCATCGTGGAGTTCGAGTTCTGTTAATTTTCAGGGCCGGAGGGCCAAAGTTTTTAGTGCTTTCTCTAATCGAAAAGGGGATCCTCGTCCTTATTTACAGGTGGAGGTTTATGGAATATCATTCGTGTGTCTGTTGGATTCCGGGGCTAGTCAACTGTGATTGGAGGAGCCGGTTGGAAGAAATTACAGGACATCGGACTTACATTAGAGAGCAGTTACTCTTCGGTTACGGTAGCTGATGGTCGATCTTGTACAGCACTGGGAGAAATTTATGTACCCTTTAGGTTGAAAGATAAGGTCAAGGTTATTAAGGCCGTGGTAATTCAAGATGTCGCCAAGGACATCATCTTAGGCATTGATTTTTGGAAGGGAATGGATCTGGTTCCGCACTTTGGGAAGAATACTTGGGATTTTGGTAATAAGGCGGTCGTCAACGCCATCCGCATGAAAGAGGACCTAACCAGTGGGGAGGCTCAAGCCTTAGATGACTTGGTGGCACATTTTTTCCAGCAGATGAAGCCAGGCTTAGGTTGTGCCAAAGGGGTCAAGCATGTTATCGACACGGGAGATGCCCTTCCTATTAAACAGCGTTACTATCCGGTGTTGCCCTATATTCAGGAAAAGATTGACCAGGAAATTGACACCATGTTAGAGTTGGGAGTCATTGAACCTTCTTCTTCGCCATGGAGCTCACCAGTGGTGATGGTCAAGAAGTCCAGCGGGGAATATCGGTTCTGCGTAGATTTCAGGAAGGTGAACAGCGTGACCAAGCGGGATGCGTACCCTTTGCCGTATATGTCCGTCATTCTTGATAGGCTTTCTAACGCCCAATACTTATCGTCCATTGATTTAAAGTCCGCTTATTGGCAGGTGGAGTTGAAGGAGAGCAGCAAGGAAAAGACAGCGTTTGTCGTTCCTGGTAAGGGGCTCTACCAGTTCCGTAGATTACCGTTCGGGTTGCATAATGCGCCCGGAACTTTTCAGCGTTTGGTAGACCAGCTGTTGGGTTCTGACTTAACACCTTACGTGTCAGTTTATTTGGATGATATCATTGTGGCCACCCCTACCTTCACGATGCATTTAGAGATTCTGCAAAAGGTCTTCACCAGATTGTTACAGGCTGGACTCACGGTCAATCCCGAGAAGTGTGAGTTTGTGAAATCGCAACTGAAATATTTAGGTTATGTCATCGATAGGCAAGGCTTGCGAGTAGATCCGTCTAAGGTTGAGTGTATGGTGAATTATCCTACTCCGAAGTCTAGTAAGGATGTCCGGCGTTTTGTAGGGCTCATCTCGTGGTATAGGAGGTTTGTTAGAGATTTTGCTTCTCGTGTGGCACCACTTCATCGATTGACTCGGAAGTCGGCGACTTTTAGCTGGAATCCTGAGGCCGAGGCAGCATTTCAAGACATAAAACAGTGTCTAGTTTCGGCCCCTATATTGACTTGTCCGGATTTCAAGGAACCTTTCACCTTGCAGACTGATGCCTCACAAGTTGGTTTAGGTTGCGTACTCACCCAGAAGATCGGAGGGGAAGAGCGTGTTATCGCCTATGCTAGCAGGAGTTTGACTCACCAGGAGAAAAAGTTTTCAGCAACCGAGCTCGAGTGTCTCGCTGTGGTATGGGCTATCGAGAAGTTCCGCGAAGTTCCGCCCGTATGTGGAAGGAGTCCAATTCCATGTTGTCACCGATCACCATTCTCTATTGTGGTTATGGAAGCTACAGAATCCATCAGGTCGTTTAGCTCTTTGGGCGTTAAGGTTACAGGGTTACGATTTCACGATTAGTTACCGTAAGGGATCTGAGAATGTAGTACCGGATGCGTTGTCTAGGGCTATAGCAGCAATTGAGATTCAAGAAGCCGACCAGGACCAGTGGTATACGAAGGTTAGGGCAAGAATTGTCGAAACCCCTCACAATTTTCCCCAGTGGCGTGTGGAGGGCAATAACATCTTTAAGTTAACGCATGCAGGGTCTCCTAACTTGAATAGGGATTGTGATTGGAAGCTGGTGGTTCCAAAATCTTTACGTGCCAAAGTTTTAGTGGATAATCATGATGAGCCGACGGCTGGACACTTTGGTTATTTCAAAACTCTTAGGCGTGTTTCAGCTCGTTATTACTGGCCAAAGATGAACGTCGATGTGGCCCGTTACGTTCGTAGATGCCCAGTGTGTACTTCCCAGAAACCCGACCAGAGGAAACCTTATGGTGAAATGCACAAGCGTATTCTTTCTCTTCCTTGGGAGGTTATCTGTATTGATTTGGTAGGTCCGCTTCCGGTGTCAGCTAAGCGTAATCGGTTTATTTTGGTTGTTGTCGATTGTTTCACGAAGTATGCAATGATGTTCCCTCTGAAGACAGCTACGAGTGCGGCGGTGGTTAAACATCTTGAAAATGAGGTTATGTTGGTCTTCGGTGCTCCCGAGAGGATAATTTGTGATAATGGGAAGCAGTACGTCAGTAGGGCATTTCGGGATTTAGCCAAGCGCTATGACAGCAAGATTGTGTATAATGCCAATTACCATCCACAGGCAAACCCATGTGAACGGGTGAATCGAGTCATCAAGACCATGATACGGTCCTATGTTAACAACGACCATCGAATATGGGATGAGAAGTTACCACAGTTGGGTTATGCTTTACGTACAGCGGTACATGAAGTTACAGGTTATTCCCCAGCCTATTTGAATTTTGGTAGAGAACCGTGTCTGTCGGGGAAGATGCATAGACTTCGAGACCAGGGCAACCAACCTCTTGATTTCCACGATCGGACCGATCTTAACGAACATCTTAAGGGTTTGAGGAGCATTTATGCTACTGTTAAGGCGCGTCTCGATAAGGCTTTCCATACCAGCACTCAGCGTTATAATTTGAGGCGTCGACCAGTTAGTTTAGAGTTAGGTCAGACTGTGTGGAAGAGGAATTATACCCTCTCGAATAAGGCCGATTACGTGGCTGCCAAGCTGACTCCCAAGTTTATCAAATGCCGTGTTAGACAAAAGGTATCGCCGAATGTGTATGAGCTGGAGGATTTTGAGACTCGTCGGAGTTTAGGTTCGTGGCATATACAGGATTTAAAGGTTTATGAAGATGAGGATTTAGAGTGAGCGTGTTTTAGGGTGGTTGGTTGGGTACGCAGGGAGGGTCACTATAGGGATCATTATCATCTTGTTTTCCCCATTTTAGAGTATAGGGTGGTTGGTTGGTCACGCAGGGAAGGTCACGATGGGAAGCATTGTCATCTTGCTTTTCCTTTTTTTAGAGTATAGGGAGCTATATCATCTTGTTTTCCCCGTCTCTTTAGCATTAGGGTAGCTGAATGCTTGCGAATGTGAGTTTTGTAGGTGTCATTTGGTTAGCACCTTGTGTCTTGCAATATTTATTTAGGTTATGTACCGTTTACGTCATTTGAGGGATTTTGGATTGCTTGACACTAGTCCTTGTTGGATTTGGGTTAACATTCGTGAGTAGTTGGTTGTTCAGTGTTAGGTTTGTTTCCGTTAAAACGGAGTTATCGTTCACAGATTCTTCTGGTGAACCTTTTTTTTTGCTGTACGATTAAGTTTCCGATAGTGAGGGATTATTGTTCACAGATTTTATTGGTGAACGTCTTTTGGTTCGTACGAGCGAGTTTCCGATAGAGCGGGATTATTGTTCACAGATTTTTCTGGGGAATGGCTTAGTTTGTGTCGAGACGATCAGTCCTTCATTCTTCGCCTTCTTTCCTTCCGACATTTACCTATCCCTTTTCCTTTTCGTTCAGAGTATATGGTCTTTGGTATGAATGTGGTGGGCCCATGAGTTGCTTTCCTATTTTTCTGACTTTCTCTTTGATCTGGTATGTTTGTGACTTGAGCGTGAATGGAGTCTTCGGAACGCATGAGGTAAAGGTTGTAGGGACCTTTGTCCCCTCCGTACGCGGTGTGGGAGGGACCCTCAACCAGTATGATTGGTGAGGAGCATAAATGTGGCTCTGCCTGTCGCTTCACTGATCTCCTTCAGATCCTCTTTTCCCGGGGTTACCTTCTCCTCACGATCGTCAAAAGAAGAACCCTGATCGTTCTCTTAGTTCGTTTTTGTAGTCCTACTTCGGTCTAGCAGTACCATAACTGCCGGGGTATCTTCCGCCTCGGGGTTTTGTTTGTTGGGAAGTATTCAAGGGGGCGGGTACTTGGTGTGGTCTTGGAATGATGTTTGGGGGTCTCGGGTCTGGGACCGCTCCGCGATGGGTCGTCACGGGTCTGCTCACCGGCGCAGCACTCTCCACCTCGCAGCGACGAGTAGACTCGATCCCTGTCGTGTGGGTCGTTCTGGCTTCGAGGTCCTCTGGGTGTCACCTCTGTCCACACCAGTAGTTGTTGTTCGGAGGTGCGGGTTTTCGTGGTTTTTATAGTTGTAGTTTGGATGTTTGAGGGTCAAACCTCTTTAAGAAAGGGGGGAGTTGAAACCAATGAATTGTTTTCTCGTAATTATGCAGTACTCTCCGCCTGATTGGCAGGCAACATTAGTTGGTTTTCAAACGATACAAATCGCAATTGAAACAGTTCTAGTGGAAATACAGGTTTCTATTTTCTCTTTGGAAAGTTCGTATTTAAAATACCGGTTCAGGGCTCTGTATTATCGGCACCAACAATTTCCGCCGTTGTCGTGAGATGGCGTTAGGGAAGCGTCCGTTTTTGGTGAAAAGTTCTTGCTAAAATGTCCGCCCGCTAAATTGCTTTTTTGGACAATCTTCGAGGTGCATCGTCTCCCATGTAGGAAGGTGAACTGAAAGAAGGGTTCGTAAAGGACGCCCAAAGAACCTAGTTGTTGTGGCAGCGGTTATTTTAACATCCTTTCCGTCGATGGGCCAGAAAAGTTACCAAAACCTCTGATTGTGTAAAGCACATTTTTCTGTTAGGCGAATATCAAGCTTTTCTGGGTAAGCACGCTTCTCTCTTCTTATTCGACCACTAATTTTGGTTGTGTGTTTGCTCAGCTCCTTGCTTCGGGCTGAGATCATCCTTGCTTCGGGCTGAGATCATCCTTGCTTCGGGCTGAGATCCTCCTTGCTTCGGGCTGAGGTCATCCCAGAGTCGATTGCTGTGGTTCTTCGCACACCCCTCGGAGAGATTTGATGCAGAGTCCTGGTCGCGGTGGCTCACAGCTTCCCTGAGGAGCAGCCCCCTGGTGTTTGGAGTGACCTCGTGATGCCAAGCCTGGTTTGAAACCTACCTCGATTATTTTGCATTTGGTTATACGAACTCTCTAAACGATTTTGTTGTGCGGCATAGTATTATGTTCGTTAACTGCTAGGATGCACTGGAATTTTCAATTGCCTGCGTTATCTTGTTTAGCAATTCATATAGGGTTCTGTTATTAGCGGCTTCACCGCAAGTAATTGTTGTAATCAAGGGTCACACGAAGTGCGAGCTTTCGCTGTGCTTATGTTAAAGTAAATTCGCCGAAGCTCATTTTGGGTTGAAATTTCGCTGAGCGAGTGGCAAACCTAGTTGCGATAGTTCCATGCTCCTTCGGATTAATTAAAATAGCTGGAACAGTATTCAGCAGTTGCTTATTTCCATAGGGCAGACAGATCTGATTGCTTACGTGGGTATTCGTAAATTACTAACTTGATACATACAAAAAAAAATGGAACGCAGTACAACGGTGACATTCTCTTAGCCTTCGGGTTGCTATTAATTAATGTGTTTTGGCCAAATTTAGTGCTGAAAGTAAGTCCATTTAGAAATTAGTTACGAGGCCGTCAGCCTAGCTGCGATTTCGGATGCACCCGATTGAATTTGTGGAATAAGTAACAATGTGATATATATATTTGCATACTGTGATATATATTTATTTTGTGCTAGTCTTGTCTGTGTACTTTATGCCAGTAATTACAAAACAATTTTATGCCTCCCTGTTATTCGATCCAATATCTATTGGAAATATTATACGATTTATTACTCTGTGGGTTTTGTTTTATTGTGTACGTTGCATTGCTATCTTGAGCGAACTTAGTGGTTTGTCGCTTAAACGAACGAGTGGAACATAGGCTGAAACCCCTTGGCGCCCTTATCCGTTCGATCTTTAGTTTTTTTGGAAGGTAAGTTGCCCACGACCCTTCTCCTGAGTTAGTGCGAGCATGTTCCGATTTACCATCGGCAATTGTTGATGTAACAAAATGGCGCCCGCTGTGAAGGCAATTTTTTTGAGAAACTTTCCTAGTTAGGGATCCCGTAATTACTGGCAAATATTTAGTTAGGATTGTTGGATGTTATTTATTGAGTATATTACTGGTTATTGTTTATACCTTAGCCCTTGTTACTCCTTGCATCCTGTTCGTCTTGGCGAATTTGTTAATTTCAGGATATGTTTATAGGAGTCTTGTGCGAATTTGGGAATTTGGTTTGGAATATTTTTTGAGCTACGAAGCACCGATTGTTGTATATTTGTACGGCTGGAATTGTTGTGTCGTTGTTGCGAGATTTGTTAGAACATTCTCCATCCGTGCATAGGATTTTAGGGTTTGGCGTTTAAGCCATTATTTGAGATTTAGGGATTCGTATGGTAGGACTTTCTCCAACCTTACGAACGTTTGGATTTTTGCTTGGTAGCATATTTGGCATTCGAGCCATATTTTTTTGGTACATTAGGTGCATAATAGATTTTGAATTTTGGCATTTAGGTATATTTAGGTATATTGAGGTACATTTAGGTGTAATTGGGGATTTTGGTGAACCTTTGTTGGTGCATGCTATTGTTAGGGTATAAATATTTAATCGATTAGTTGGAGTTAGTGTATTAAGTAGTCGTTTGTATTTATCGATTGTGATCATGGATCCTCATCGTCTAGCTCGCGACGAACTTATTTATGAATTATCGGTTAAAGGTTGTACCAACTTGAAGGGAGAGACTGTTGCTACTATGAGGAAGAAGTTAAAGGAATTTTTAGGGAAAGAACAGTTTGGGGAACTTCCACTAGCACCGAATTTTGTGGCCGATGTTGCGAAAGAGATTGAGCTCTGCGATAAGAAGACCACTGAGTTGGCAGACTTTGTTAGCGCAATTAGGTCTCCTGAACAAAACGAGTTTAGGGTTGTCTCTTCCAAACTTCGACATTTATATGGACGTTTGAGTAGGTTGGTCGTTTTAGATAAGGAGGTCGGCCTTGAGAAGTCGATCAACAAGGTAGTAGATCAACTGAATTGCATTGAGGACAATTTAGACAAATTAGGTCAACCTGCGGGAGATCCTTTGGTTCCAGCAGGAGTGGGGAGTTCTGCCGCTGCTGTTAATGTTACTCAGCCGCCTTCAAGCAATTCTAATGCTAGCTGTAAGGTTGTACCAGTCCACAAGTGGGGTATTTCTTTCAGTGGGGATAATACTGGACTTAGCGTAAACGCTTTCATTGAAAGAGTGGAAGAGTTACGGGTCGCCCGAGGAGTCGCTCCAGCAGATTTGAAGAATGCCATCATCGACTTGCTGTGTGGTAGCGCATTGATCTGGTATCGTTCTGTTAGGGGTCAGATCAACTCGTGGGACGACTTTATTCGTTGTTTGAGGGAGGAATACTTGCCGTTCGACTATGAAGTCGAACTGTGGAATGAAATTAGGGTGCGGGTCTGTGACATCTGTGACATCTGTGACATCTGTGACGTCTGTGACATTTGTGACATTTGTGACATCTGTGACATCTGAGACATTTGTGACATCTGTGACATCTGAGACATTTGTGACATCTGTGACATCTGTGACATTTGTGACATCTGTGACATCTGTGACATCTGTGACATCTGTGACGTCTGTGACATTTGTGACATCTGTGACATCTGTGACATCTGTGACATATGCGATATTTGTGGCATCTGTGACATCTGTGACTTTAGCGACATTGGTGACATCTGTGACATCTGTGACGTCTGTGACATTTGTGACATCTTTGAAATTTGTGACATTTGTGACATCTGTGACATCTGTGACATATGTGACATTTGTGACATCTGTGACATCTGTGACATCTGTGACATATGTGACATTTGTGGCATCTGTGACATCTGTGACATTAGCGACATTGGTGACATCTGTGACATCTGTGACATCTGTGACATATGTGATATTTGTGACATCTGTGACATCTGTGACATCTGTGACATATGTGACACTTGTGGCATCTGTGACATCTGTGACAATAGCGACATTGGTGACATCTGTGACATCTGTGACATCTGTGACATTTGTGACATCTGTGACATCTGTGACATCTGTGACATCTGTGACATTTGTGACATTTGTCACGTATGTGACATTTGTGACATCTGTGACATCTGTGACATTTGTGACATCTGTGACAATTGTGACATCTGTGACATCTGTGACTTCTGTGACAATAGCGACATTGGTGACATCTGTGACATCAGTGACATTTGTGACATCTGTGACATCTGTGACATCTGTGACATCTGTGACATTTGTGACATCTGTCACGTCTGTGACATTTGTGAAATCTGTGACATCTGTGACATTTGTGACATCTGTGACAATTGTGACATCTGTGACATCTGTGACATCTGTGACATCTGTGACGTCTGTGACATTTGTGACATCTGTGACATCTGTGACATCTGAGACATCTGTGACATCTGGTAAATTTTATGACATTTGTGACATCTGTGACATCTTGTGACATCTGTGACATTTGTGACATTTGTGACATTTGTGACATCTGTAAAATCTGTGACATCGGTGACATTGGGACATCTGTGACATCTGTGACATCTGTGACATCTGTGAAATTTGTGACATCTGTGACATCTGTGACATCTGTGACATATGTGACATTTGTGGCATCTGTGACATCTGTGACATCTGTGACATATGTGACATTTGTGGCATCTGTGAGATTTGTGACATTAGCGACATTGGTGACATCTGTGACATCTCTGACGTCTGTGACATTTGTGACATCTGTGAAATTTGTGACATCTGTGACATCTGTGACATATGTGACATTTGTGGCATCTGTAACATCTGTGACATTAGCGACATTGGTGACATCTGTGACATCTGTGACATCTGTGACATATGTGATATTTGTGACATCTGTGACATCTGTGACATCTGTGACATATGTGACATTTGTGGCATCTGTGACATCTGTGACATTAGCGACATTGGTGACATCTGTGACATCTGTGACGTCTGTGACATCAGTGACATTTGTGACATCTGTGACATCTGTGACATTTGTGACATCTGTCACGTCTGTGACATTTGTGACATTTGTGACATCTGTGACATTTGTGACATCTGTGACAATTGTGACATCTGTGACATCTGTGACATCTGTGACGTCTGTAACATTTGTGACATCTGTGACATCTGTGACATCTGAGACATCTGTGACATCTGTAACATTTGTGACATTTGTGACATCTGTGACATCTGTGACATCTGTGAGATTTGTGACATCTGTGACATTTGTGACATCTGTAAAATCTGTGACATCTGTGACATCGGTGACATTGTGACATCTGTGACATCTGTGACATTTGTGACATCTGTGAAATTTGTGACATCTGTGACATCTGTGACATCTGTGACATATGTGACATTTGTGGCATCTGTGACATCTGTGACATCTGTCACATATGTGACATTTGTGGCATCTGTGACATCTGTGACATTAGCGACATTGGTGACATCTGTGACATCTGTGACGTCTGTGACATTTGTGACATCTGTGAAATTTG
Source organism: Agriotes lineatus (assembly GCA_940337035.1). Classification (NCBI taxonomy): domain Eukaryota; kingdom Metazoa; phylum Arthropoda; class Insecta; order Coleoptera; family Elateridae; genus Agriotes; species Agriotes lineatus. The sequence goes on from CALNHX010006215.1 coordinate 14,994, forward strand.
TGACATCTGTGACATCTGTGACATATGTGACATTTGTGGCATCTGTGACATCTGTGACATCTGTGACATATGTGACATTTGTGGCATCTGTGACATCTGTGACATTAGCGACATTGGTGACATCTGTGACATCTGTGACATCTGTGACATATGTGATATTTGTGACATCTGTGACATCTGTGACATCTGTGACATATGTGACATTTGTGGCATCTGTGACATCTGTGACATTAGCGACTTTGGTGACATCTGTGACATCTGTGACGTCTGTGACATCAGTGACATTTGTGACATCTGTGACATCTGTGACGTCTGTGACATCTGTGACATTTGTGACATCTGTTACATCTGTGACATTTGTGACATCTGTGACAATTGTGACATCTGTGACATCTGTGACATCTGTGACGTCTGTGTCATTTGTGACATCTGTGACATCTGTCACATCTGTGACATCTGTGACATCTGTGACGTCTGTGACATCAGTGACATTTGTGACATCTGTGACATCTGTGACATCTGTGACATTTGTGACATCTGTGACAATTGTGACATCTGTGACATCTGTGACATCTGTGACATCTGTGACGTCTGTGACATTTGTGACATCTGTGACATCTGTGACATCTGAGACATCTGTGACATCTGTTAAATTTTATGACATTTGTGACATCTGTGACATCTGTGACATCTGTGACATTTGTGACATTTGTGACATTTGTGACATCTGTAAAATCTGTGACATCTGTGACATCGGTGAAATTGGGACATCTGTGACATCTGTGACATCTGTGACATCTGTGACATCTGTGAAATTTGTGACATCAGTGACATCTGTGACATCTGTGACATATGTGACATTTGTGGCATCTGTGGCATCTGTGACATCTGTGACATATGTGACATTTGTGGCATCTGTGACATCTGTGACATTAGCGACATTGGTGATATCTGTGACATCTGTGACGTCTGTGACATTTGTGACATCTGTGAAATTTGTGACATCTGTGACATTTGTGACATCGGTGACATTTGTGACATCTGTGACAATTGTGACATCTGTGACATCTGTGACATCTGTGACATCTCTGACGTCTGTAACATTTGTGACATCTGTGACATCTGTGACATCTGAGACATCTGTGACATCTGTAACATTTGTGACATTTGTGACATCTGTGACATCTGTGACATCTGTGAGATTTGTGACATTTGTGACATTTGTGACATCTGTAAAATCTGTGACATCTGTGACATTGTGACATCTGTGACATCTGTGACATTTGTGACATCTGTGAAATTTGTGACATCTGTGACATCTGTGACATCTGTGACATATGTGACATTTGTGGCATCTGTGACATCTGTGACATCTGTGACATATGTGACATTTGTAGCATCTGTGACATCTGTGACATTAGCGACATTGGTGACATCTGTGACATCTGTGACGTCTGTGACTTTTGTGACATCTGTGAAATTTGTGACATCTGTGACATCTGTGACATCTGTGACATATGTGACATTTGTGGCATCTGTGACATCTGTGACATCTGTGACATATGTGACATTTGTGGCATCTGTGACATCTGTGACATTAGCGACATTGGTGACATCTGTGACATCTGTGACATCTGTGACATATGTGATATTTGTGACATCTGTGACATCTGTGACATATGTGACATTTGTGGCATCTGTGACATCTGTGACATTAGCGACTTTGGTGACATCTGTGACATCTGTGACGTCTGTGACATCAGTGACATTTGTGACATCTGTGACATCTGTGACATCTGTGACATCTGTGACATTTGTGACATCTGTCACGTCTGTGACATTTGTGACATCTGTGACATCTGTGACATTTGTGACATCTGTGACAATTGTGACATCTGTGACATCTGTGACATCTGTGACGTCTGTGTCATTTGTGACATCTGTGACATCTGTCACATCTGTGACATCTGTGACATCTGTGACACTTGTGACATCTGTGACATCTGTTAAATCTGTGACACCTGTGACATCTGTAGCATTTGTGACATCTGTGACATCTGTGACATCTGTGACATCTGTGACATTTGTGACATTCGTGACATCTGTGACATCTGTTACATTTGTGACATCTGTGACATCTGTGACATTTGTGACAACTGTGACATTTGTGACATTTGTGACATCTGTGAAAGCTGTGACATCTGTGACATCTGTGACATTTGTGACATCTGTGACATTAGCGACATTGGTGATATCTGTGACATCTTTTTTTTTTTTTTTTTTTTTTTTTTATACATTTATTTTCAACATGTTCCATCATTACAATAAATGATACTACATGCTTTGGTAATTACATCGCTTAATCGTATTGTATTCTCTTATAGTTAATATTATTTACTTCTTATTTATACTAGGTCATCATTTTCTAACTCTATTATTATCTTATACTAGTGTAACTTAGATATGTTATATGTTAATGTTTTCTGATAATGGTAATATTTAAATTATAACAATACAAAATATGATCATCCATAAACTGAATATAACTTATACTAACTCTGTTATTATCTTATACTAGTGTAACTTAAATATGTTCTCTGCTAATATTTTATATTAATCGTAATATCCACATTATAATAATTCAAAATCTAAACCTTCGATAAACTGAATGAAATTCTTAAAATATGTTTGTATTAAAGTCTCTTTTGTTACAGGCCAGTTGTCCCCATTTCTTGTTATTGCATATTTCAGCACTACTCTCTTAGGTTCTACAATAGGGCACTCATATATTAAATGGTCCACTGTTTGTTCGTTTATATTGCACGTACACATTGGGTCGTCACTTATTTTAAATCTGTGAAAATAAGATTTTAGTAATCCATGACCACTAAGCATCGCGGTCACTTTTGGCGAAGAATAGATTTTTAGCCCTAGTCTAACAGATACGGTAGGAAAAAACGATTTCGTTAATAATCCCTTTTCACTGTGTTGCCATTCATTTTCCCACTTTGTCTCACTACCTTTTTCCACTTCACGCACCATTTGTTTTTTCTGAAGCCTGTGGTTGATCGGTTGTATTCCGTTTATATCAGTGTTCCTTTCTTGATTTCTATTGTCTTGTCTTGTCCTAATTGTATTTCTTCTTCGATATATTTCTGCATTTTCTTGAACTTTGAGCACTATTGGTGTAGTGCCAGCAAGTATACAGGATGCTTCATAAGAAATGGTTCGGTATGCTTTCAATATTTTTATATTCATTAACCTCTGAATCCTTCTGATTTTTCTCTTATTTGACGACTTTGTTAAAGCTGTTTCCCACACCGCTGCTCCATATGTTATGATCGGCAGAATCGCTCCTTTATATATGGTCCTTAAGGCGTTTTGTTCTAGTCCCCACGAAATTTTTGCTGATTTAGATAAAATATTCATTAGTTTGGTGCATTTCTCGGTAGTATGTAGTATATGTTGATTAAAATTGAATTTCTCGTCAATATAGATTCCTAGATATTTTAGGTGTTGCACTTGTTCTAATTCTTCGTAATTAAGATAGACACTTAATTTTTGATTTCTTGAGGTTCTTTTCTTAGTAATTAACATTATTTTTAATTTATCCTCGTTAAAGTCGATTTTGTTTTCTTGTGCCCATCTTAATATCTTTTGTAATTCTATATTTGCTACGTTTTCCACTTCTGTTACAGTCCGCCTCTTTGTTACTACTATTAAGTCGTCTGCAAACGCTATCACTTTTGTTTGTTTTTTGTAATCTAGATTCAGAAGAGAATTATACATGATATTCCAGAATCCTGGCCCGCAGCATGAACCTTGCGGGCATCCTCTTTTTACTGTTTTAATTACCTGTTCGTTATTGGTTTCTAAAATGGCAATTCTGTCATTAAAATAGTTTGTTGACAAATTATATAAGTTTTTCGGGCAATTTAATTCTCGCATATTATTTAATATTGCTGGCCACCACGCTGCATTAAAAGCTCCTTTGACGTGTGAAGTGCTATGTCTTTCTTTTCGTTGAAGCTCTCTTCTACGAATTGTTTTACTTCGATGACTGCGTCCACGGTACTTTTATTTGGCGTGAATCCAAACTGGTTTGTATTCATCAAATTATTTGAATAAAGGTATCTCATTATTCTTTGTATAAGTAACTTTTCCAACACTTTACCACTCACATTAATTAGGCTAATAGGTCGGTACTTTGATACTCCATCTGCGCTTTCTTTTCCTGGCTTTACTAACGGTGTTATTAGCGATATTTTCCAATCCTTAGGGAAATGCGATCACTCTAGGCACTGATTGTAAATTTCGGTTACGATCAAGGGAAACCTTTTTGTTATTCTTAATAATATATTACTTGTAATACCATCTATTCCTGGAGATTTTCTGGAATCCATGTTTTGCAAGATAGTTTCTATTTCTTCTTTCCGAAATAAGTCGTCATTTTCTGTATTTGGTGGTTCTTTAACGCGATTTCTTGTTGTTTGTTGTAATAAACTATCTTCTCTTGGGTCGTCGTTCATTACGAATTCATCCATCATATGTTCTAATGTGTTTTTGATATCTTCTGTGTATTGTCCATTGTGTTTTTGAATTGTTGTTAATGTTAAACTGCTTTTTACTTTCCCCGCCGCTAGTTTATACACCATGCCCCAGGGATTGGTTCCTTCTTTTATTGTACAAAATTCTTTCCATGAAGCTGTTTTCTCTTGTCTAATTTTTTGTGTGTATCTTGTTTTCCACTCGAAGTATGCTTGTTTCCTTTCTTCTCTCAGCTCTTCGTTATTTTGTGTCTTCTGATATCTTCTTCTATGGGCGTTTACTTTTTTTCCTTAGTAGTGTTAATTCCTCTGTCCACCATGGTACAGTTTTCTTATCATGCCTTGTTCTTTTTTGCTTTGACAAAAAGAATGATTTTGTGCAAGCTTCCTCAATTGCCCCGTTGTAATTTTGTATACATTCTTCAAAATTGATAGTTTCTCTTATTTTGTTGCTTGCATTTTTGTCAATATCCGCAAGATTATTCGTTATGCTTTCTGCGTGAAACTTTATTTGAAGTTGTTGGGTAATGTGATTGTCGAATGTTTCCCAGTCTCCTTCTTTTATTATGTATCTTTTCCTTTTGCATTCGATTCTGTCTGTATTTTTTGTTGTTGTTGATATTTCAAACGTTATTAATTTGTGGTCAGAACAACTTTCTTCCTCTTCTATTTTCCAGTTTGTTGTATATTTAATCATCTGGTTGTTAACAATTGTTAAATCTATATTTCCTTTTGCTCTTACCGTCTCGAATGTATATAAATCGCTTTCTTCATTTAAGATGTATAGATTATGCATCCCTACGAAGTCTTCAATAGTTCTTCCTCGACTATTTGTTGTGATATCATGCCACATCGCCGATCTAGCATTAGCTAGCTGTGACATCTGTGACATCTGTGACATATGTGACATCAGTGACATTTGTGACATCTGTGACATCTGTGACATCTGTGACATCTGTGACATTTGTGACATCTGTGACATCTGTGACATCTGTGACATCTGTGACATCTGTGACATTTGTGACATCTGTCACGTCTGTGACATTTGTGACAACTGTGACATCTGTGACATTTGTGACATCTGTGACATTTGTGACATCTGTGACAATTGTGACATCTGTGACATCTGTGACGTATGTGACATTTGTGACATCTGTGACATCTGTTACATCTGTGACATCTGTGACATCTGTGACACTTGTGACATCTGTGACATCTGTTAAATCTGTGACATCTGTGACATCTGGGACGTTAGGGACATATGGAACATCTGGGACGTCTGGGACGTTAAGGACGTATGGGACATTTAGGACGCTAGGGACATTAGGGACATATGGGGCATATGTGACATCTGGGACGCCTAGGACATTAGGGACATATGGGACATATAGGACATCTGGGACGTCTGGGACGTTGGGAACATATGGGACATCTGGTACGTCTGGGACGTTAAGGGCATGTGAAACATCTAGGACGTCTGGGACGTCTGTGACGTTAATGACATATGGGACATTTAGGACGCCTGGGACATTAGGGACATATAGGACATATGGGGCATCTGCGACGTCTAGTACGTTAAGGACATATGGGACATATAGGACGTCTGGGACGTCTGGGACGTTAAGGACATATGGGACATTTAGGACGCCTGGGACATTAGGGACATATGGGACATATGGAACATCTGGGACGCCTGGGACATTAGGGACATATGGGACATATGGGACATCTGGGACGGCTGGGACGTTAAGGACATATAGGACATCTAGGACGTCGGGACGTTAGGGACATATGTTACATCTAGGACGTCTGGGACGTAAGGACATATGGAACATTTAGGACGCCTGGGACGTTAGGGACATATGGAACATCTAGGACGCCTGGGACATTAGCGACATATGGGACATATGGGACATCTGGGACGCCTGGGACATTAGGGACATATGGGACATATGGGACAACTGGGACGTTTGGAACGTTACCGACATATGGGACATCTGTGACGTCTGACACGTTAAGAAAATATGGAACATCGAGGACGTCTGGGACTTTAGGGACATATAGGACATCTAGGACGTTTGGGACGTTAGGGAAATATGGGACGTCTAGGACGTCTGGGACGTTAGGGACATATGCAACATCTGGGACGTCTGGGACGTCTGGGACGTTAGAATCATACGGGACAGCTGGGACGTCTGGGACATGAGGGACATATGGGACATTTCGGACATCTGGGACGTCGGGGACGTTAGGGACATATGGGACGTCTGGGACGTCTGGGACGTTACGGACAAATGGGACATCTGGGACGTCTGGGACGATAAGGACATATGGGACATCGAGGACGTCTGGGACGTCTGGGACGTTAGGATCATATGGAACATCTAGGACGCCTGGGACATTAGGGACATATGGGACATATGGGACATCTGGGACGTCGGGGACGTTAGGGACATATGGGACATCTGGGACGTCTGGGACGTTACGGGCATATGGGACATCTGGGACGTCTGGGACGATAAGGACATATGGGACATCGAGGACGTCTGGGACGTCTGGGACGTTAAGGACATATGGGGCATTTAGGACGCCTGGGACATTAGGGACATATGGGACATATGGGAGATCTGGGACGTCTGGGACGTTAAGGACATATGGGACATCTAGGACGTCTGGGACGTCTGGGACGTTAAAGACATATGGGACATTTAGGACGCTTGGGACATTAGGGACATATGGGACATATGGGACATCTGGGACGCCAGGGACATTAAGGACATACGGAACATATGGAACATCTGGGACGTCTGGGACGTTAGGGACATATGGGACATCTGGGACTTCTGGGACGTTAAGGACATATGGGACATCTAGGACGTCTGGGACGTTAGGGACATATGGGACATCTGGGACGTCTGGGACGTTAGGGAGATATGGGACATCTGGGACGTCTGGGACGTTAGGGACATATGGGACATTTAGGACGTCTGGGATGTTAGGGACATATGGAACATCTAGGACGCCTAGGACATTAGGGGCATATGGGACATATGGAACATCTGGGACGTCTGGGACGTTAGGGACATATGGGACATCTGGGACGTCTGGGACATTAAGGACCTATGGGACATCTAGGACGTCTGGGACGTCTGGGACGTTAAGGACATATGGGACATTTAGGACGCCTGGGACATAAGGGACATATGGAACATCTAGGACGTCTGGGACGTCTGGGACGTTAGGGACATACGGGACAGCTGGGACGTCTGGGACGTTAGGGACATATGGGACATTTAGGACGTCTGGGACGTTAGGGACAAATGGAACATCTAGGACGCCTGGGACATTAGGGACATATGGGACATATAGGACATCTGAGACGTCTGGGACGTTAGGGACATATTAGACATCTGGGACGTCGGGGACGTTAAGGACATATGGGACATCTAGGACGTCTGGGACGTTAAGGACATATGGGACATTTAGGACGCCTGGGACATTAGGGACATATGGGACATATGGGACATCTGGGACGCCTGGGTCATTAGGGACATATGGGACATCTGGGACGTCTGGAACGTTAGGGACATATGGGACATCTGGGACGTCTGGGACGTTAAGGACATATGGGACATCGAGGACGTCTGGGACGTCTGGGACGTTAAGGACATATGGGACATTTAGGACGCCTCGGACATTAGGGACGTATGGGACATATGTGACATCTGGGACGTCTGGGACGTTAAGGACATTAGGGACATCTAGGACGACTGAGACGTCTGGGACGTTAAGGACATATGGGACATTTAGGACGCCTGGGACATTAGGGACTTATGGAACATATGGGACATCTGGAACGCCTGGGACATTAGGGACATATGGAACATATGGAACATCTGGGACTTCAGGGACGTTAGGGACATATGGGACATCTGGGACGTCTGGGACGTTAGTTACATGTAGGACATCTAGGACGTCTGGGACGTTAAAGACATATGGGACATCTAGGACGTCTGGGACGTCTGGGACGTTAGAAACATACTGGACAACTGGGACGTCTGGGACATTAGGGACATATGGGACATTTAGGACGTCTGGGACGTTAGGGACATATGGAACATCTAGGACGCCTGGGACATTAGGGACATATGGGACATATGGGACATCTGGGACGTCTGGGACGTTAGGGACATATGGGACATCTGGGACGTCTGGGACGTTAAGGCCATATGGGACATCTAGGACGTCTGGGACGTCTGGGACGTTAAAGACATATGGAACATATGGGACATCTGGAACGCCTGGGACATTAGGGACATATGGAACATATGGAACATCTGGGACTTCTGGGACGTTAGGGACATATGGGACATCTGGGACGTCTGGGACGTTAGTTACATGTAGGACATCTAGGACGTCTGGGACGTTAAAGACATATGGGGCATCTAGGACGTCTGGGACGTCTGGGACGTTAGAAACATACTGGACAACTGGGACGTCTGGGACATTAGGGACATATGGGACATTTAGGACGTCTGGGACGTTAGGGACATATGGAACATCTAGGACGCCTGGGACATTAGGGACATATGGGACATATGGGACGTATGGGACGTTTGGGACGTTAGGGACATATAGGACATCTAGGACGTCTGGGACGTTAGGGACATATGGGACATCTAGGATCTCTATGACGTCTGGGACGTTAGGGACATACGGGACAGCTGGGACGTCTGGGACGTTATAGACATATGGGACATTTAGGACGTCTGGGACGTTAGGGACATATGGAACGTCTAGGACGCCTCGGACATTAGGGACATATGGGACATATGGGACACCTGGGACGTCTGGAACGTTAGGGACATATAGAACATCTGGGACGTCTGGGACGTTAAGGACATATGGGACATCGAGGACGTCTGGGACGTCTGGGACGTTAAGGACATATGGGACAGTTAGGACGCCTGGACATTAGGGACATATGGGACATATGGGACATCTGGGACGTCTGGGACGTTAAGGACATATGGGACATTTAGGACGCCTGTGACATTAGGGACGTATGGGACATATGGGACATCTGGGACGCTTGGGACATTAGGGACATAAGATACATATGGAACATCTGGGACGTCTGGGACGTTAGGGACATATAAGACATCTAGGACGTCTGGGACGTTAGGAAAATATGGGACATCTAGGACGTCTGGGACGTTAGGGACATATGCAACATCTGGGACGTCTGGGACGTTAGAATCATACGGGACAGCTGGGACGTCTGGGACATGAGGGACATATGGGACATTTAGGACGTCTGGGACGTTAGGGACATATAGAACATCTAGGACGCCTGGGACATTAGGGACATATGGGACATATGGGACATCTGGGACGTCTGGGACGTTAGGGACATATGGGACATCTGGGACATCTGGGACGTTAAGGACATATGGGACATCTAGACGTCTAGGACGTCTGGGACGTTAAGGACATATCGGACATTTAGGACGCCTGGGACATTAGGGACATATGGGACATATGGAACATCTGGGACGCCTGGGACATTAGGGACATATGGGACATATGGGACATCTGGGACGTCTGGGACGTTAGGGACATATGGGACATCTGGGACGTCTGGGACGTTAAGGACATATGGGACATATGGGACATCTGGGACGTATGCGACGTTAGGGACATATAGGACATCTAGGACGTCTGGGACGTTAGGGACATATGGGACATCTAGGACCTCTGGGACGCTGGGACGTTAGGGACATACGGGACAGCTGGGACGTCTGGGACGTTATAGACATATGGGACATTTAGGACGTCTGGGACGTTAGTGACATATGGAACATCTAGGACGCCTCGGACATTAGGGACATATGGGACATATGGGACACCTGAGACGTCTGGAACGTTAAGGACATATGGAACATCTGGAACGTCTGGGACGTTAAGGACATATGGGACATCGAGGACGTCTGGGACGTCTGCGACGTTAAGGACACATGGGACATTTAGGACGCCTCGGACATTAGGGACGTATGGGACATATGTGACATCTGGCACGTCTGGGACGTTAAGGACATTAGGGACATCTAGGACGACTGAGACGTCTGGGACGTTAAGGACATATGGGACATTTAGGACGCCTGGGACATTAGGAACATATGGAACATATGGGACATCTGGAACGCCTGGGACATTAGGGACATATGGAACATATGGAACATCTGGGACGTCTGGGACGTTAGGGACATATGGGACATCTGGGACGTCTGGGACGTTAGTTACATGTAGGACATCTAGAACGTCTGGACGCTAAAGACATATGGGACATCTAGGACGTCTGGGACGTCTGGGACGTTAGAAACATACTGGACAACTGGGACGTCTGGGACATATGGGACATTTAGGACGTCTGGGACGTTAGGGACATATGGAACATCTAGGACGCCTGGGACATTAGGGACATATGGGACATATGGGACATCTGGGACGTCTGGGACGTTAGGGACATATGGGACATATGGGACATCTGGGACGTCTGGGACGTTAGGGACATATGGGACATATGGAACATCTAGGACGCCTGGGACATTAGGGACATATGGCACATATGGGACATCTGGGACGTCTGGGACGTTAGGGACATATGGGACATATGGGACATCTGGGACGTCTGGGACGTTAGGGACATATGGGACATATGGAACATCTAGGACGTCTGGGACGTCTGGGACGTTAGAAACATACTGGACAACTGGGACGTCTAGGACATATGGGACATTTAGGACGTCTGGGACGTTAGGGACATATGGAACATCTAGGACGCCTGGGACATTAGGGACATATGGGACATATGGGACATCTGGGACGTCTGGGACGTTAGGGACATATGGGACATCTGGGACGTCTGGGACGTTAAGGCCATATGGGGCATCTAGGACATCTGGGACGCCTTGGACATTAGGGACATATGGGACATATGGGACATCTGGGACGTATGAGACGTTTGGGACGTTAGGGACATATAGGACATCTAGGACGTCTGGGACGTTAGGGACATATGGGACATCTAGCATCTCTATGACGTCTGGGACGTTAGGGACATACGGGACAGCTGGGACGTCTGGGACGTTATAGACATATGGGTCATTTGGGACGTCTGGGACGTTAGGGACATATGGGACATATGGGACACCTGGGACGTCTGGAACGTTAGGGACATATAGAACATCTGGACGTCTGGGACGTTAAGGACTTATGGGACATCGAGGACGTCTGGGACGTTAAGGACATATGGGACAGTTAGGACGCCTGGGACATTAGGGACATATGGGACATATGGGACATCTGGGACGGCTGGGACGTTAAGGACATATGGGACATTTAGGACGCCTGTGACATTAGGGACGTATGGGACATATGGGACATCTGGGACGCCTGGGACATTAGGGACATAAGAGACATATGGAACATCTGGGACACCTGGGACGTCTGGAACGTTAGGGACATATAGAACATCTGGGACGTCTGGGACGTTAAGGACTTATGGGACATCGAGGACGTCTGGGACGTTAAGGACATATGGGACAGTTAGGACGCCTGGGACATTAGGGACATATGGGACATATGGGACATCTGGGACGGCTGGGACGTTAAGGACATATGGGACATTTAGGACGCCTGTGACATTAGGGACGTATGGGACATATGGGACATCTGGGACGCCTGGGACATTAGGGACATAAGAGACATATGGAACATCTGGGACGTCTGGGACGTTAGGGACATATAAGACATCTAGGACGTCTGGGACGTTAGGGAAATATGGGACATCTAGGACGTCTGGGACGTTAGGGACATATGCAACATCTGGGACGTCTGGGACGTCTGGGACGTTAGAATCATACGGGACAGCTGGGACGTCTTGGACATGAGGGACATATGGGACATTTAGGATGTCTGGGACGTTAGGGACATATGGAACATCTAGGACGCCTGGGACATTAGGGACATATGGGACATATGGGACATCTGGGACGTCTGGGACGTTAGGGACATATGGGACATCTGGGACATCTGGGACGTTAAGGACATATGGGACATCTAGGACGTCTAGGACGTCTGGGACGTTAAGGACATATCGGACATTTAGGACGCCTGGGACATTAGGGACATATGGGACATATGGAACATCTGGGACGCCTGGGACATTAGGGACATATGGGACATATGGGACATCTGGGACGTCTGGGACGTTAGGGACATATGGGACATCTGGGACGTCTGGGACGTTAAGGACATATGGGACATATGGGACATCTGGGACGTATGCGACGTTAGGGACATATAGGACATCTAGGACGTCTGGGACGTTAGAGACATATGGGACACCTAGGACCTCTGGGAGGCTGGGACGTTAGGGACATACGGGACAGCTGGGACGTCTGGGACGTTATAGACATATGGGACATTTAGGACGTCTGGGACGTTAGGGACATATGGAACATCTAGGACGCCTTGGACATTAAGGACATATGGGACATATGGGACACCTGGGACGTCTGGAACGTTAAGGACATATGGAACATCTGGGACGTCTGGGACGTTAAGGACATATGGGACATCGAGGACGTCTGGGACGTCTGGGACGTTAAGGACATATGGGACAGTTAGGACGCCTGGGACATTAGGGACATATGGGACATATGGGACATCTGGGACGTCTGGGACGTTAAGGACATATGGGACATTTAGGACGCCTGTGACATTAGGGACGTATGGGACATATGGGACATCTGGGACGCCTGGGACATTAGGGACATATGAGACATATAGAACATCTGGGACGTCTGGGACGTTAGTGACATATAGGACATCTAGGACTTCTGGGACGTTAGGGAAATATGGGACATCTAGGACGTCTGGGACGTTAGGGACATATGCAACATCTGGGACGTCTGGGACGTGAGAATCATACGGGACAGCTAAGACGTCTGGGACATGAGGAAAATATGGGACATCTAGGACGTCTGGGACGTTAGGGACATATGGAACATCTAGGACGCCTGGGACATTAGGGACATATGGGACATCTGGCACGTCTGGGACGTTAGGGACATATGGGACATCTGGGACATCTGGGACGTTAAGGACAAATGGGACATCAAGGACGTCTGGGACGTTAAGGACATATCGGACATTTAGGACGCCTGGGACATTAGGGACATATGGGACATATGGAACATCTGGGACGCCTGGGACATTAGGGACATATGGGACATATGGGACATCTGGGACGTCTGGGACGTTAGGGACATATGGGACATCTGGGACGTCTGGGACGTTAAGGACATCTAGGACGTCTGGGACGTCTGGCACGTTAAGTACATATGGGACATTTAAGACGGCTGGGACGTTAGGGACATATGGGATATATAGAACATCTGGGACGCCTGGAACATTAGGGACATATGGGACATATGGGACATCTAGGACGTCTGGGACGTTAGGGACATATGGGACATCTAGGACGTCTGGGACGTCTGGGACGTTAGGGACATACGGGACAGCTGGGACGTCTGGGACGTTAGGGACATATGAGGCATTTAGGACGTCTGGGACGTTAGAAACATATGGAACATCTAGGACGCCGGGGACATTAGGGACATATGGGACATATGGGACATCTGGGATGTCTGGGACGTTACGGACATATGGGACATCTAGGACGTCTGGGACGATAAGGACATATGGGACATCGAGGACGTCTGGGATGTCTGGGACGTTAAGGACATATGGGACATTTAGGACGACTGGGACGTTAGAAACATATGGGACATCTGGGACGCCTGGGACATTAGGGACATATGGGACATATGGGACATCTGGGATGTCTGGGACGTTACGGACATATGGGACATCTAGGACGTCTGGGACGATAAGGACATATGGGACATCGAGGACGTCTGGGACGTCTGGGACGTTAAGGACATATTTGACATTTAGGACGCCTGGGACATTAGGGACATATAGGACATATGGGACATCTGGGACGTCTGGGACATCTAGGACGTCTGGGACGCCTGGGACATTAAGGACATACGGAACATATGGAACATCTGGGACGTTTGGGACGTTAGGGACATATGGGACATCTGGGACTTCTGGGACGTTAAGGACATATGGAACATCTAGGACGCCTGGGACGTTAGGGACATATGGAACATCTGGGACGTCTGGGACGTTAGCGAGATATTTGACATCTGGGACCTCTGGGACGTTAGTAACATATAGGACATCTAGGACGTCTGGGACGTTAGGGACATACGGGACAGCTGGGACGTCTGGGACGGTAGCGACATATGGGACATTTAGGACGTCTGGGACGTTAGGGACATATGGAACATCTAGGACGCCTTGGACATTAGGGGCATATGGGACATATGGAACATCTGGGACGTCTGGGACGTTAGGGACATATGGGACATCTGGGACGTCTGGGACGTTAAGGACCTATGGGACATCTAAAACGTTTGGGACGTCTGGGACGTTAAGGACATATGGGACATTTAGGACGCCTGGGACATTAGGGACATAAGTGACATATGGGCCATCTGGGACGCCTGGGACATTAGGGACATATGGGACATATGGGACATCTGGGACGACTTGGACGTCTGGGACGTTAGGGACATATAGGACATCTAAAACGTCTGGGACGTTAGGGACATATGAAACATCTAGGACGTCTAGGACGTCTGGGACGTTAGGGACATGCGGGACAGCTGGGACGTCTGGGACGTTAGGGACATATGGGACATTTAGGACGTCTGGGACGTTAGGGACATATGGAACATCTAGGACGCCTGGGACATTAGGGACATATGGGACATATAAGACATCTGGGACTTCTGGGACGTTAGGGACATATTAGACATCTGGGACGTCTGGGACGTTAAGGACATATGGGACATCTAGGACGTCTGGGACGTCTGGTACGTTAAGGACATATGGGACATTTAGGACGCCTGGGACATTAGGGACATATGGGACATATGGGACATCTGGGACGCCTGGGACATTAGGGACATATGGGACATATTGGACATCTGGGACGTCTGAAACGTTAGGGACATATGGGACATCTGGGACGTCTGGGACGTTAAGGACATATGGGACATCGAGGACGTCTGGGACGTCTGGAACGTTTAGGACATATGGGACATTTAGGACGCCTCGGACATTAGGGACATATGGGACATATGTGACATCTGGGACGTCTGGGACGTTAAGGACATTAGGGACATCTAGGACGACTGAGACGTCTGGGACGTTAAGGACATATGGGACATTTAGGACGCCTGGTACATTAGGGACATATGGAACATATGGGACATCTGGAACGCCTGGGACATTAGGGACATATAGAACATATGGAACATCTGGGACGTCTGGGACGTTAGGGACATATGGGACATCTGGGACGTCTGGGACGTTAGTTACATATAGGACATCTAGGACGTCTGGGACGTTAAAGACATATGGGACATCTAGGACGTCTGGGACGTCTGGGACGTTAGATACATACGGGACAACTGGGACGTCTGGGACATTAGGGACATAAGGGACATTTAGGACGTCTGGGACGTTAGGGACATATGGAACATCTAGGACGCCTGGGACATTAGGGACATATGGGACATATGGCACATCTGGGACGTATGGGACGTTTGGGACGTTAGGGACATATGGGACATCTGGGACGTCTGGGACGTTAAGGCCATATGGGGCATCTAGGACGTCTGGGACGTCTGGGACGTTAAGGACATATGGGACATATGGGACAGTAGAGGGAAGTGGATGGTTCTGGAACCTCCCCCCACCACTTGGCCTTGAGTTCAAGGCCAAGGCCACATGCAAGGCGAGGCCACGTTGAAGACGAGGTCACGTTCGAAGCGAGGCCACGTGCAACCCCAAGGTCACGTTCGAAGCGAGGCCACGTTCGGAGCGAGGCCACGTTCAAGGTCAAACCCGCGTTCAAGGTTAAGGCTACTTTAAAAAATTCAAGGTCAAGATCGGGTTTACGGTCAAGGGCATAGAAAGAGTTAAGTAGTGCTTAGAACAGACTGCGCTTAACATATTTATTTAAAAAATTAGGCATGAAGTAAACGCCTAGAATACTTCATGTCTAAATTATGACTCGACTAGGATTCGAACCTAGGTCTCCCTGTATATCCGCAATCTGCAGCCGAGGGTATCTTTACCTCTAGACCATCGAGTCTGATAGAATATTTGGTTACTCATCCAGAGTATCTTCGTAGAGTGAAAGATACGCATAATTTAATAAAAAGTTATATTTAAGATGCACATACAAAGAGTAATTACAGTAGTGGCTAGACTAAATGATTATAATACCAACAGATTAAGAAATACGTTACAGACATACACATTAGAGCGAATAAAATAGTGCTTAAAACAATAGTAGATATACAACAGGAATTATCCGCGGGCGAGAGCAGCTTCTTCAAGACATCAGGTTTATTTTTTAGCAAAATCGTTTGCCAATTCGTATCTACCGCATATGAAGGGAAATGGTATTTTATCTTGAACGTTAAAACGTTATGTTCAGTAAAGTTGTTCACTTGTATTTTAAAAACGGAAATAGTTGTCAAGGAACTGGTATCCATTTTACGCCACGTCACGTTGTGCACTCCATCATTGTAGGCGAAAGAAGCTGAACTGCACCGCGGCGGTTGAAGGACGTAGAGAATCCCATCATGAACTGCAGCGAGAGCAACCAAAAATTGTATTGGTAGCATGTTCAACAAGTCGATGGCAACTAGTGAATGGTTTGGCGCAGCACTTTGCATCACTTATGACAACAGCAACCTTTTGTTTTGTCGGCTACACCCGTTCCATTGTTGCCAGCCACATCTACTCCTGGGGAAAAATGCAACGCATCGAAAAGTTGCATAGTCAAGTCTTCGATGGTTTGTATTTGCTGGTAGACCTTGGCAATTTTGCAGTTGGGTGACCAACGGAGGTGTTCAGATAGGGGTTTGTCATTGCGCTCCCAACCAGAAATTTGAACTCCGCAGTAGAAACACTGTACACAATTAATCGTGTCGCTGATGCAAAAGAAACCGGCACCTGCTAGCGATTCTGGAGTTTGACCTCGACTCCAATCGCCGAATGTTCGTAGCCGTTTGGAGTAGCTCCCAAATTCTGGATGTCGAGGTTCTGAGCTCATGATGGCAACTAACTACGCACACGTTTGTGAAAGTTTTATATTCTACAATTCAAGGTCACAATCTCGAAACTTTAAAATAAAACCACCGAAATATTTCTTAATATATTTATTTATTTCCAAGTATAAGTTATATATGTAACTTCCCCATCCTCCAGTAGGCCTAGGTACCGATCCACTGGCTTGAAGATGTGGGTCTGCCACCACACAGCTGACGATCCCTCGAAGGCTGCAGGCCACGTCCGTAAGGTGGTCGTCTCCGCTAGGCTCTCTCCCTGTAGGTTCATGGCATACTCCATTGTGACCACTGCCTGGAGAGACCGTTGAGAGGATGCTGGAGGGCAACTAGCCAAAAACCGACGAAAATGACGGTAAAATTGTTCTGCATTCTTGAAGTTAGTTGCCATAGCTGCTTGATGATTATGGTAGGTGCTGGAGGATTATGACGACTGTTACAGAAAACAGGCAACTTAATATAGGAGCGTAGTCAAGGATGGGAACGTAGAAGGTCAAGGGTCTTACCTTGAGATTCACATATAAAGCGTAACGTTTTTCCACCACGGCTACCAGTCATCATGCCTGATATTGTTGTTGATGCGCTCTTTGAAGATGCTCCCACATTTTACAAGGAGTTTGAATACTTCATCACCTCCGAACCGAGACCTCCATCAGCTCGTCAACTCCAGGCTGCCGTAACAATAGACTATTCCATGAGTCTTGGAAGCGAGCACCTATGGCAGTCGACCCTCCTGAGGACGCTACCCACCACATACGAGGGTGACCCATTCCTGTGGTGGCGGCGGCATGTAGAGGTCCCCATCCAGCGCTTTCTCGCTCGGCTAGCAGATGGGGATGTAGTGTATATTACTTATTGTTGGTTTGATTAAATATATGTATATAAAGATGTCTGCGTTTTTATTGCACTCCTAGCGACGTCTATGATTATTGATATTTTATAAGTAGAAGCCCACGCTTTCGGTATTCATATCCAGTTCGACGCTTGAGCAATGCCTATCGATAAATTTGGCAAACATATGCATGCGAATTCCACGTCACACCCGCAAGTGTTTGTGGTTGAAGAGCTAAGCGAGCCTTTATATTATGAACGAGATTTACAACTAGTATCCATTGCCGTCAATGATGATAGATGGTACATCCTAGCGCATGGTGACATCGAATATACTATTCCCTTCCGTGAAGCTGAAATAACAAACGTCTTACTTTATCCCGAAAATACCGAAATTTATATCAACAGGTTGGGGTCATATAAATTACACGAAATGATCGGGAAGACATTAAAAAAGGGTGATTTGCTAAAATTTTGGGCAGTCAAGCCAAATATGTTATATGTGGAATTTCAACTCAAGGTTCCCATAATTGTTGAGTCCAAAAAGGTAGTGCAGTAAACATGACTTCAAGGTCAACGTTTACGCTCACCTCCCACCACATATAACCTTGGAAATGTAAAAAATAAAAGCGCGTACAAGAGTCTGCAAGGGTAGTAGCATCCGATAGTCGTGCAGAAATGGAAGCCTTGTTGAAAGCTATCGAGGTAGTTCAGAGTAATAAAGCAAGAAAGCCGCAACCACTGCTCTGTCCAGAACTTCTGAATAGCAGGACGTACAAATTAAATAAATCAAGTTCTAAGTACGTGAGTGTAGGGTTTGATTGGAGTTCGCAATTTAACCCAAGTATTATAATACGGGGTGCCAAAAATGACTGGGTGCAGTTAAATGAATGGGAGTGGACAGCCCTGATTGCAAATCAAGGAGTGATTTCCAACTACTTCTATTCTCTCGACGGTGAGTGGCCAGCTCTGGAAATAGGGAAGAAGAGCATTGTTTTTGAAGCGATCCAGACAAGGAAAATAATCAAATTGGAGGAAGTGGGCTTGTCAGAGGTGCGTTTAGCGAGCGAAACTGTAGAAGAATTGTGGCGCTTGCAGAAACTCGTGGAAGTGCGATTCGCACAATTAAAAGCGTTACACTTTGAGAGTTTCTATAAAGAAATAGTGAAGGGTGTAGCAAACCTTTGTGGAGACTGTTTAGTAAATGTATGGTCTGTAGTGGATCAGCTGGAGGAGAACTCTGAAAAGACTTCGTGTATGGTGGAAGTGCTAACGTTCGCGAGTTCTATGGTAAAGTGCGACATCGAAGTGGAAGCCCTGAGTCGTCAGTTGGCAGTGTAGTCATGTGGATGAATTATAGAGAGGCTGCTCGACCGGCTGCAAGAGACGTACCTAGTGCGGTTGAACGATTAGTGAGTTCGTTAAAGGATTTAGCTTTTGAAGCGTCGCACGAAGTCATATATGGGTTAGGACGTTCCGGATTCAGTGACGAAGAGTTGTATAAAAAAGAAAAACAGTACAAAAACGGTGCTGCTGTCGGTCAACTATTCTTAGACAGAGTCATAAATGAAGGCCTCCTTGTAGATTTAATGGATAGTCTTGGCCTAAAATGGCATATGTGTGAAGTAAAAGCCTTTATAGAGAGGAAGGAAAATGAAGAAGAGCGTGCAGTTTGACGACTCGAAGAATAAGATTTATAATTTGCATACGTGGACGTATGCTTATCGAGAAGCTCGAAAAGGACGCTGGGAACGAGAAGCTGTGGATAGGTTGCGGTTCCATCGGAGGATACTTACTATGGATGAAGTACTGCGAGACGTCTTGTGCGCCGAACATAGGCAGACAATTTATGTAGAACGCTTTTCCACTAGTACGTAGATGTTTAATCCATGTAGTTAAACTATATATTGTAAACAAATAAAAAACAATAAAAATTAAAAAGGTTTTTTTATTCCATTATGTAGTGATTATAAATATGATACACGTTAGATAAAGCGCAATAACAAATCGGTTTGGAATGATATAAACAAGCGGGTTGTGATGGGGTGAGGGCCGGTCTTTCTTCCACTTCGATGATCGGGATGGTAGTAAAGCGGCGTAGAAAAGTTGCCTTTTCTCGACCTTTCACATATACTTCGGTGGCACCTTGCAGAAGACGTCGCAAGATTGCAGGAAACATGTATGCTGGAGTAAATCCCTCATTCCAGTCGATGCAATGGTGATTAGTCATTACCCAGTGGGCTTGTTGTTGTAAATGTGGTGTTAAGGAATGGAGGGCGAAAGGGGGTTTAAAAATGTGGTGAGATACTGAGGTACCGTCGTAGGAGGCCAATTCTTTTGGGGTAAAGTGCTTATCGGACGTCTTAAAACCTTGAATATCGATAATGATCTTCATCGTATTAGGTATAGAGAGCATGGTCTAGTTACGCTAAAAGTCGAAGTGCAACTGAAGTGTTTTTGCGAAATTACAGTTGTTTAACTGCTTTTGACAATGCGTTGTAAGTAAAAACCCGATCGTGAAGAACGAGACAATACGCAGTTGTGTTGGCTGGCACGTTAGCGGAAGTTTCAAATTCAACACGAAAAACGACAGCGTTTGCATGAAGGTAGTCTTTTTGATGGGAACAATCGATTACAACAATGGGCGCCTTGTCTGCAAAGTCATGGCGGGAGAAGAAGGGCTCATCGATTTTGCTATAATAAGATGATTGAAACTTGGAATACATGTCGTATAATGTTGCGTAATGATTGAGTGCATAATTGTTATGTAAATTGTCGTATGGGAATCGTTCGGTGTTCAGATAAACTCGGAAATTAGTAAGACCAATTTTATCGAAATTAGCATTGTCCTTAGCGATTAGCCCCGAACGACCTGATTGAAACCCTACGATGACATATCTGGGGGTTTGTTTTTTGTGCTTGTAGCGATAGCGTGAGAATGTTGAGTCACAGCATGAACACCGGGTATGATATGAAGCTGCCAGCTGCGAAATGCGACTTGAGTGTCAATATTTTTATCGGTGTATTTGGTCAGGGCTAATTCTTGAGCAAGACCTGGAGTGATATGAGGAACCTTCCAATATAGTTTGTCAATCGTAACTTTAGCCGTCTCCCCTACGGTAGCACTGAATACGGCGTCGGCATCGGTATTGCTGCGAATTAATACGAGTTCTTGTCGGATGTTAAGTATAACTTTACCATAATCTTTGGCGAATCCTAACAGCATTCTCAACGGTATGCAGGCACTAAAGTTACCTTCCTGATCGGTAATGGCAGGATCGCCGGCGGCAAACCAACCTGCATTTTGAAGCTTTTTAACGTCAGCGGAACTGTAGGACACATATCCCTTAAGAGTAGACGTAATACCAGGTTTGGTGACAGAGTCGACAACGACGCCATTGATTTCGTATCGGATTTCGCTAAATAAGTGAGCCAAACCATTGTTAAGGAATTTAGCCGTTGTAACTTCACCGTTTTCTTTCCGCAACTTTCCCTCTAGGTACAGATAGCTCAGGCCGGGAAGAATTGACATATCTTCGGGAATTGGAATTCGAATTTCATCGTTATAGTCAAAACGGTTTGTATACGGTTGATGTGTGTGCAATTGATTGCTAATGATAGAAGTGTCGACGAGGACTCGCTCTCCAATATTTAAAATACTCATTACACTATTGTAAAGCCTAAGGACCGCAAGAAGTCTCTGTTTGCTTTAGTTAGCTGCGTGGCGGACGAAGCCGTACTGATCTTACGAGGGTGTGGGCGGCGATTCTTATAGGAAGTGAAGCAGGGGCGGTACGGAGTGGTGAATCGAAAACCCATTACAGTTTCTTTAAATGTAATGTTACCGTGACGGTCTCCTTACTAAAACTGACAGGATTATCCGATTGGTCTAGTATTTTAATAGTTAAGTTAGTGATCTGTTTCGTGCTGATCGGTAGATAGATGACTGGGTTAGGGGTTTCCACTATTTTGTACCCGGGTGGTACTATGGGGAAGAATTGGTGAATGATATGGCCGGGCTTACCATTTTTATATGAACCAACGGAGATGTTGCAATGAATAAGAATTGAGTTGATGTTCAAAATTTTCGTAACATGTTCAGCTGTGTGCCACCTATCTGCAGCACAAACTTTTTTCTCAAAGCCTAACATGTCCCGGATAGTATTGTCGCTTTGAAAGTCGATTGGAACGGTGGACTTTATTTCGGTTTTTAAGGTGCTGTTGTTTCCACGTAGCAGTACCTGTTTAACACCCGCATCAGAATCGAGTTGGTTATGTAAAAATTCAGCAATGTCCGTAATTTCATATGCTCCCTCCGGTATAATAATAGGAGGTTCTCCAACAAGATGAAATTCATTGTTGGGAGGTCTAACGTTTGGAATAGTATAGTAGGTTTCGAAACTTAACAATCCCAAGACGTATTCGCTACCATCGTCTAAGAAAATGGGAGGGTCAAAATTTGCAGTAACAACAGATGAATCTCCCGTAAGAGTGAATATACTGGACATGATGAAGCGCGACACTTAAACTGACGACAAAAGCGGTTTCGCAAAGTTATATAAGAATTTGAGACACAAATGTCCGCATGTGTATGATGCGAGTTTTTGATATCTATTAGAGTTGTACATAATTGTGTTGTTGCTACCATCGCTGCGAAAGTAGTTTACTAATTCGGGAGGAGGTTGTAAGCGACCTATGCTATCGAAATACAGAACAAATCTATCAGCTTTAACGTAGGCTGTCCAATGTGTGCCAGGTCCAACATCATCGTCTAAGTTAGTAACACCACATTCTCGTTGACGAATTTTGTCGGGTAGGGAATCTCGCATAAATATCCCCCTAAAATGGGGAATTTCTAAGCGTTTAACGTACTTTGCAATATCGATGTTCGTCAACGCTCGGCGTGGTAGCTTCAACGGTAGTTTTTTGACTGATACGGTCGTAGATATAGTCCTTTTCCTCGAGCAATGGATTCCATAGCTTTGTTATGCCGTTCTTTTTCCTGGAGATCCTTTTTAGAAGCCTTTGAGTCGCCAACCGCTTTAGCGACTGCTGCAGCACCACCTCCGAGAGACCCCAATGCTCCTAATGCAGCAAGTATGGGTACAAGCGGCAATATACCTCCTCTCTTGGGAACAGGTACTACTCTAGAACGAATTCGGCGTTTCCTTCGCGATTTAAAAACGACTGCGCCTCCAATACGTTTACGCCTACTACACCTTGTACGCTTCCGTTTTCTAGATACCCCCTTACCAAATTTTTGCGCAATACCGACAATAGGTAGTGCACGCTTTCGTTTCCGGGAGACTCTCACACCAACAGTGGGTTGTGTACGCTTCCGTTTTCTAGATACTCCCGTACCAAATTTTTGTGCGGTAATAGGTAATGTACGCCTTCGTTTTCGGGGGACCGTCACACCAGCAGTGGGTAGTGTACGCTTCCGTTTTCTAGATACCCCCGTACCAAATTTTTGCGTTGCAATAGGTAGTGTACGTCTTCGTTTCCGGGGTGTTTCCATAACAGCAATGGGTTCTGTACGCTTTCGTTTCCGGGAGACTCCCATGCCGAGTTTGGTTTTCCCTTTCATAATCCCTGTAACAGCAAGAGCTGCCGCTCTTTCTCCAAGAGTAGAGTCTTTTGCTTTAACGCGTTCCCAAGCTTTCTGTGCAAGAACTTTATCCGCCGCGTGACGTGTCGAAAGATTGCTAGATTGTGAGTATGCGATGTCGTGTTGCTTGCAAGCCTCGTCCAGAGGGTTTCTTCCTCGATCACCTCGAGAAAGCCGTTTGTTTAAACGAGTGCCAGGTCCGCAAAACTTGTAACCTGGTATATGTAATTCGAAGGGTAACTTGTCAATAAGGGTGTTCAACAAACCGCGACCTTTCCGTCTTACGATTCGACGACGACTACGAGTTTTACGTCTAGTATAACTCATCTTAAAGAAACGCTCGTCGAAGAGCGACTGACGATGTGAAGCTCAAAGGGGGTAGATATATACTTAGCACAGCGCGGTTAGAAGCTAGTTCGTCCCCGTCCGAAAACGATGAAGAACGTCAAACTTGTGAAACAAAAATGTTCGCTGCCGGTAGTAAATCATACAGTAAATTCCATGTCACAGAGGTTCAGACGACACGGCACTTTACTGGGTATAGGATGTAAAAGGGGTTTGATCATTGGTCCTTCCGGCTCTGGGAAAACCAATGCGATGATCAGTCTTTTGGTGCACCGCAATGGGGTGCGGTTCACAACTTGTATTTGTATTCGAAAACCCTTGAGCAACCTAAATACAAATTTCTGAAGATACTTCTGAAGTCACTAAAAGAAATCGGATTCTACGAATTCAGCGAGGGGTGTGAGGTTATCAAACCACACGAGGCGAAAGAAAATTCTGTTATTGTGTTTGATGATGTGGCATGCGACACTCAAAGCATAATTAGAGATTATTTTAGTTTCGGACGTCATCGAAATATAGATTGTTTTTACCTCTGTCAGACTTACTCATCAATCCCGAAACAACTGGTACGAGATAATGCGAATATCATAATCGTATTCCGGCAAGACCACACCAATCTTAAACACATTTACGATGATCATGTAAACACAGACATGTCATTCGAAAAGTTTAAAAACTTATGTTCTCACTGTTGGATCAAAGATCACGGATTTTTAGTTATCGACAAAAAAAATGAAATCAACGCCGGTCGTTATAGAAAAGGGTTCGACAGTTATTTCACTATATAGGCATGGACCACTGCTGTACAAATTATTAGTCTACGAACAACGACAGTAATAGCAACATGGACAAACGGTTAGTAAGCGATCTTATTAAAGCTAGAAAGGCTGTCAGGCGGAAATATGAAACTTTAAAAGCAGATATCGCCGAATCGCAGACGGCTCTTGCGGAGCAATTTAAACCAATTTCCCAACCACTCACGGAATTGCTAACATCCATTAAGCAAGAAGGAGGTCAAACAATACAGCAAGAAGTAGGACCTATGCTGAGAACCATCAAACGACGAGTGTCCACACCATCTATCCTACCCCGTCCGAGAAATGGCAAAACCCCCGTACGAGCGTCAACCCCCGACATTGCCATCCCCGGACCGTCGACTTCAGCGTTGGTAACATCCACACCTAGATTTCTTGACAGAGAAGTATTGTATGAGAGTTTACCGGATGAGGAGCAACAGGTAGAAGTTCAAGAAGAAGAAGCGGCAATTGAAAGTTTAGTAGCAGAGGCTAGGGAAGCCGTGCGACAAATGATGGAACCGGAAGTTCTAGGGGAATACCTGGAACAGTTCTCAGGGTTAGCTAGAAAATATATCGAGGGAATGATACGAGATACAGAGAGCAAGTACGATCTCCACTATGGAGTTCGATGGGACATAGACACTGATAATTTTGCAATTGGGAATAAACAGCTTACTTTTAAGGGTCAGGACATGGTTATTACAGATCACGGCAATAGAATAGTATACAAAGGCACCCCCGGCTTTTACGAATTAATGTTCTTAAAGAAACCGTTGACTTATACAACCAAAGACGGTGAAAATTACTATGACATAGTGAACCGATCCGCCGCAAATCGTAAGAACTACGATCCAATCCAAGGGATAAGCGGCAACGCCGGTGCAAAATATATGAAAGTAGTACGCCCCCTGGCTACATCCTCCGGCATTAGACAACCTACCAGAGTCGCATCGAGGGTGCAGCGTACCGGGAGGGGATTATTAACAGTAACCAATAAAAAAGTGGAATTTGTTCCTTGGAAAGATCCAAATTCATTAGTGGATCGTCTGCGCATATTACTAGCCTCTCAGGTAGCGGGGCACACCGGCCATTCCAACGAAATCGTAAGCATCACCCAAGCTCTACGAGATGCAAAAATAATTCACTAAGACGAGTACAAAAGCAGAGGACCTATTGAATTGCGATCAGAAGGTGTTAGACGATAGAGTAATGCCCATAGACAAATTTGGACGCCACTACCATAGCACATTTTTCCGTTAACGATCGGTGAGATCATAAGTGTTCAAGTCAACGGACCTTTGGTAGTATCACACATCAACGGCATCAAACACGACACGCTTGTCGGTAAGACATTGCGGCGAGGAGATAAACTGAAATTCGAATCCATAAACGCTAAGTTATACGTGCAACTGCTGCTTAAATGTCCCATAGCAGTCGATACAGCAACATTCGGCAATGAGTCCTAAGGAGGATCTAGTTGCAGAACTTCACAAACCTGCGCGAAGAAATTTCAAGAGACGACGGGTGATTCTCAAAGGATTGCATGATTTACTACAAGCGGATTTGGTGGAGATGCAACCATATGCACGAAGCAATAAAGGTTATCGATACATTTTAGCTGTTATTAATGCGTTTTCTAAATACTTGTGGGCTCTCCCGGTAAAACGGAAAACGGGAAAAGATGTAGCGGCAGCTATGCGAAAAGTTCTTGCTAATATGAAGGTATCTCCAAAAAACGTACAAACCGATTTGGGAAAAGAATTTTATAACAGCGATTTTCAAGCATTGATGCGACGTTACAAGATAAATCATTACAGCACGTATTCAACTATGAAAAGCAGCATCATAGAAAGATGTAACCGCACCCTTAAGAACATGATGTGGAAGCAGTTTAGTTTGCAAGGGTCCTACAAATGGTTGGACATTCTGCCCCAACTTTTAAGCAAATATAACACAACCAGGCATAGCACAACAGGTATGAAGCCGGCTGAAGTTAATCTTAAAAATGCCAAACGTCTGTTACACACCGTGTACAGCCACACAAAAACTGTAGATCCGACACCTCAAAAGTTTCATAAAGGAGATTCTGTACGCATTAGTAAATATCGTTCGATATTTAGCAAGGGCTACACACCCAGCTGGAGCAACGAAATATTCAAAATAGCCACAGTGCGACTTACAAATCCTACCACCTACAGACTCACCGATCAGGAAGGGCAAGAAATCAAAGGTGGATTTTACGAGCACGAATTACAGAAAACCAAACACTCGGACGTATACCTGGTAGAAAAGGTGTTGAAGAAAAAGGGTAATCAGCTTTACGTAAAGTGGTTGGGATTCGATAATCGTCACAATTCCAGGATATCCAAAAACAATGTTGTATAACTTACTATGACTCTATAGAACTCTTTCAATAAAACACTTTTTTGTTTTACTACCATTTATTTTCTTTAAATAAAAACTTTTTATGTTTTACAGTAATTTATTATTGTAAATGCTAAACATGAGTGACTACAGTGTTGAATAACAAATATACTTGGTAATGCGGACCCAAACAATGAGATTTTCTGTAAAATTTAACTTACTACCTATATCATACAAGCTAGTGTTCTTAACCTATACTATAATTGCTATATACAATAACTAAACCTACAAAGTACAAGAAAGCCGTGTAGGACCTCTGCTGTTAAGTAATAACGAATACTGTTCCGCGAACATATTGCTACACCATCGTTTCGGCAATGCGCAGCAAGTTGTCTAGAGGACTGTTATCATCATCATCTATGTCACGGTGACCCCACGCTAAGGTTTTGGTAGTATTAGGAATAAGGAAGCGTTTATCATCTCGCGAAGAAAGCGCAACCTTATTCATTAATTCGGTGTACATAGTGTGTAAACGGGAACGAAACACATACATCTGACAAAAGACAACTTCCCTCTTGTTTTCGACTACAGATTTATAAATTTCGGTAGTGAGGTGATTCCGAACAGCACTCTTTCTAACTTCCTTCGCCTTTTTGGCTTCCTTACCAACAGCGTTTACACAGTATGTTTTTGCACCAACCCCGTAATAGCTACACACAGCCACCCCAGCGTACTCATCCTTAAATTTGCCAACAACAGACTCGGTTCTCGAAATTCCGTGCAAACCATTCTTGTAATTTGATGTATCAAAGAGATCAAGGTTCTCTTGCATGTCCGCGTAAAAATTTTCAGTAAAAATTTCCAGGATGAATGAGTCAGTGTCTGAATAGAGTAGAGACACATTACGACCGTATTTATGCTTCAAAAATTTGTAATAAAAATCGTACATTACCGTTTTCGAAAGATCTAAAACTGAGAAACCAACATAAATGGGTTTGTTATATAAAACCGACGTTCTGTTCATTTCCACTGCTATTAAATTTTCCCCAAACCGAATTCTATCTTTAAAGTTAGGTTTCGATATCAAAGCTTCTGCTCCCATTCTATTATCAATTTTTTCCCAATGACTAATTAACTTTACAACAACCTTTTTGTTCACGTTTTCCATGGTTTTACCAAAGACGCTATTGTTAGCTAGTTTGAATGAATTTCGATGAAATTCATTGTCAGACTTGTTACGTAAATTTGTGTTTAAATCGATGTAGGATCTGAGCCATGGAGATTGTCTAAACTTAAGTATTTTATGTGTTTTAACCAAAATGAAACCAGCCTCTAAGCATTGCTTTAAATTTCTGTAGTGAATAATATAATTGTGTTTGTCATACAAATTTGGAATTAATTTTGCATTTTTAAATTTTCCCTGTAGAGGCACCAATAGCTCGGGGCAAAAGGGGAAGTCATTGTGATCGTCATGTAAATTTTCAGGGTACCGCAAGTCAACTTCCAACACGTACCCAGTATCTGAGTCGTCCAAAATTTGAAATACGTCAAAACTATCAATTTCGTCGTCAGTAAACCAAACAAAACCACCTTGCGGTAGAAACTGTCTCATACTATGGCCATAAAGGTTGGTGGCGTCTAAAAAAACAAGAAAAGAAGTGGGCTTTGAAGCGTCATAGTTACCCGCAAATTTATTGTTGGCAATAGCTTTTCGCCCGACACAAGTACTGACTCCCCCACGAATACCCTTTCTAAAAAAGTGAAACATATCCATATCCGTCAACAGTTCCAACTCAACCCCCGTATATTTTAACATGGCGTTCCAACTTAAACCGGGGGCGGTGAAGTACTGCGCCGGATCTAAATTATATTGATTTAAATAAAAATTGCGAAAATTTTCGAAAACGTCTACCAATATAAACACATCACATTTGAGGTAAACATCGGAATAGTCGCCCAACGTTTGACATTCGAAAGTTTTCCAGACCTTAACGGCGCGCTCGTAATCGACCTCAGTAATATGCGTCTCGGTTAAATGATCATAAAACTGGGCGATTGTGGGCAACGCCGGCTCGTCTAATTTTGTAAATGAATCGAGATACGAATAGGGAAACACACCTTTCTGTCTCATCAGTTCGAATTTGATGTCATGTCCGAATTGCTTATGAATTTCAACACACTGATCATCTGATAACGTGGCGGCCAGCGATGCTAAAAAAGAACTTAAAAATCGGTAACTATCTAAAAATCGAATTTGCATATAAACGTTTTTCCGTTTTCCGTCAACAACGACTTCATCTACCCAAAGACGTTTGCCAAATGAAATATATTTTTCCTTATTTTCTGGAATGACATCAAGCTCTTCGTTATTTTGAGCTAACTGTTTTACAAAAAGGTGAGAATCGTAATTTAAATTGTGAAAAAATACGGGAATAAAATTTGGAAGTTTATAATTTAGATTGCAATTAGAATGGGCAGCTCCCCGATATTCTCCGGTCAAATGGTCGTGATCGCGAACCTTTACGTTCTCCTCTCCAAAAGGACGATTGCAAATATGACATGAAGCAGCATCCTTAAAATTTGAATTTCTTGCGGAGCCAGAGGCTTGAGGGGTACAACATGCTTCAAACTGTTGGAATATAGCGTGCGAACGTCTCTGTCTAGACGTTCAACAAACACGTCCACAGCATCCTCACCCCTATAAATTTCGAATTTGGATAGAGTATCATCAAAAGAACATTTCAAATAATACGCGAAAGAATACGGTTTGTGCTCGCACGTTTTGATCGTATAAGGTCTTTCGCGATCCGGCTCCTGATCCCCACCATCGACAGGTGATAAAACTGTCCGAAATCTGCATAGATGCAAAATGGCACTTTCAATTGCTTATGATAATTATCAAATTTAAGAATGTTCTGAGGCCTCACCTCCCCACACTTATCCGTGATCGGCTCTGTCGTAGGCAACTTTGTGCATACATGATTACAGTCAAAAAGCTTATGGTTCTCCAGATGGGCATCGGTGCGAAAGTAATTTAGACAACCATTACAAAAATGTTTCGCATTGGCCCTAGCCGTTATTTGCCGCGAAACTAACCTAGACAAATCAGCGATCCAACAGTAGTGGCTATTACCTTCGCCGTCTGTTAGAAGCAGTAAATTTATATGTCTCTTTTTTATACGTGGCGAATAGTACAGAGGTCCCACAACTTCATATATGGTAATATCGTTTTGAAAAGTTTTTTCCAACGCGTATACATTTATAGAAAGTTGAGGGTTATTTTTTTCAAATTTAGAAATATCGCGCAATCTAACAGGGAATTTAATGTCCTTAAACTCGTTCGATTAGACGGTCCATCTGGCTCGCAGAGGGCCGAGGTTACCGCCCACCCGAAACAACGCTCGTCCTTGACGTTTTAGACGTTCACGATCGCTTTCTTGGTCTGAATCTGCTCCGGGAGCGGGATATACGAAGACGCCCGAAACGGATTGAATTTATTTATATTTAATTCTAGGTACAGCAGCTGCTTCAAGATCCACCCTGTAAACATTTTGCGGTTAGTAACATTAACAAGAATTACAATTGTAATACACACCTGAATCGCGTTCCTCAAATTCGGACACCTTCTGGTCCAATATCCCCGTTAAATTATCATATAATTCGTTCAAGTCTGTACCGCGAGTGACCACCTCGTTGGTCGTATTAAAACTTTTGACGTCTTGTACATCTTGAGTCTCCAAAATAAAATACCAGAAAAGTTCGAAATTTAATTTTATACTGTTTAATTTGGTCAGTTGTCCTTCTATTAGACCTATAATTTTGTCTTTCAATTCCGTCATATATTCTACAACACTTATATGATAATTTTCCGTGGACACCCTGTAGCTGGCAACACGGGACTTGAAGGCGCTTGGAAGGGCTACCACTCCTTTCTCCAGGTGGATGACATCACACCGCCTCGTGTGACGATTGCTCCTCAGGTGTCCAACGAAACAAGTCCGACGAACATTTTCATCACACACGTCGCAGTATTGCGTCTTGGGGAGCTGTTCTGTTAAACCAAACGTTGAAAAACATGAAACACTACAATAGAGACGCACTCACCACCGCTGGAGTCATTAGGTCTTGGACGTTTACTCGCCGATGGTCCCTCACCAGCTGCTACCGAAGCCTCCATAGCGTCACCTGTAGGAAACACACAATCGATATAATCAACAGCAATCAACACGTTTCCACTTACCACTCGTCGATGGGTGGCCCAGCTCGTGGCGACAGCTATCTCTTCGATGGCGAAACAAATTGTCAGCTCTGGTGAAGGACTCTCCACAAGCAGTGCACCTGAACATAATGGCAAATTAGTCTCGCGCAATCGGTTAATATACTAATTGCGCGATTAGCTACCCAGCTCGAGGCTTACTGTTCACAAACGCAATGAACACCTTTATTTATAAACACTGATTAACAAATTAAACCTCGAACGGATTACCCAGGTGTCACCACGGGGAGGATTCGCTTTGGACACCCTGGAGAGGATAGGGGGGCAAGGTTATTTGTGTTAGAGGTGTATGATATGTTAAACGATTATCTACTCGTTACTTAGCTTTTTTATCGAGCTCCTGACGTCTTGCACGAATCGCACTCTCCACAGCTAACAGATCTTGAATTAGCTCTAGCCTTGCTAACGCAGCATTCTTAAAGATGTCCATGTTAGTTGCGCTGTGGCCGTGGCGGATCTTAGGTAAAGCAGCTATGCTTTTTAGGTACTCATCATGCATCGTCGCTTCTAGGCTGGCGGCTCGAATTTCTAGGGAGCTAATAACAATATAAGCTACTAAACTGGGAAAAGCACGTTCTAAACACCTTCAATGTTAAATAACATATATGGATAAAAAATAATATCTAATATACCTTAGATAATGCTCTCCACTGCGAAGATCAGCAGCTTTCGCATCTATTGCATTCCGATTAGACACGTATTCACGTTCGGCACGCTGGGATGGCGAAATGTCATCCATGTCTTCCTCCTGCGGGGTAGACGTAATCGACACCACAGTATCGATTACGTCACTCCCAGTGGCTACAACAGCTACACCACCCGAAACCGGAGATGCCTGTACAATTACAGAAGGCACTGCGGCCACATTTTCCGAAGGTTGGATTGTTAGCCGCTTCGAAATTCGACTGGTCGGTCGACTTGAGCCGGAGTCTATCTCCAAACCATCTACAAGGTTTGTAAACTCTTGCGCCGCACCGTCGCCGGAAGCCGCCTTTTCCAATGGAATGTCGTCAAAATCGAACGCTTCCATAAACATTTCCGTTTGTGATAGATGCGGAGACTCAGATTGCATCGGCATATTTTGGAATTTTGGAGTAGACAGTTCACCAACTGTCCGACTATCATATGTGGATACATTTTCCACTTGAACCTGAAATTCTCCCGTTTTCTTCTCAGTCTCCACATTCATATTCTCTATATATTTCCTAAAATTGAATTTTGCCGGTTTTTTTTTGTATTTTCTGACCTTTCTTTAAAGCTGATTTTAAAATTTTGCTCGAACTTTGGCTACTTGGAGAAATAATTTCGTAATTAGAAGCAATTAATACGTCACTTAAAACATTTATGGCGGCTGGCGGCAACGCCTGTGCGGAAACGCTGGGTTCCGTGCAGGCGCAAAGTTTAACTTTACCCTTTTCCGATGTTTTCTTCAAGCTAAGCCTCGAGTATTTAGACATCTTTTTGGGTAGTAGAACACCTCTACAAGATTGGCACACAGTTGACATTGCAAAAGCAGGTAACAGAATGGTTTGCTGCAGCTTGGAGGTCTGCATTTATACGAAATGCGAAGGCCAACTTCAACTTTCAATATTAATTTAATTACGATGCTAATTTCCTTAAAGATATAGCAAAATTTTATTAAGAAAAGTTATTCAGAATGTAAAATTAAACCGCTGTATGAATTTTCGCAAATATCTGATTACTTTGAAAAACTTCTCATTGTTTGCAATTATTGCGCTAAACCGAATTTTATTTTCAAAAGTGCTGCCTCGTTAGTTCATAATACGGCAAAATTTTATTAAGAAAAGTTGTTCAGAATGAGAAACTATATCCTTCTGTGAATTTTCGCAAATATCTGATTACTTTGAAAAACTTCTAATTGTCGGTAATTGTGCTAAAACGAAATTTATTTTCAAAAGTGCTGCCTCGTTAGTTCATAATACGGCAAAATTTTATTAAGAAAAGTTGTTCAGAATGAGAAACTATATCCCTCTGTGAATTTTCGCAAATATCTGATTACCTTGAAAAACTTCTCATTGTTTGCAATTGTGTTAAAACGAAATTTATTTTCAAAAGTGCTACCTCGTTAGTTCATAATACGGCAAAATTTTATTAAGAAAAGTTGTTCAGAATGAGAAACTATATCCCTCTGCGAATTTTCGCAAATATCTGATTACTTTGAAAAACTTCTAATTGTCGGTAATTGTGCTAAAACGAAATTTATTTTCAAAAGTGCTGCCTCGTTAGTTCATAATACGGCAAAATTTTATTAAGAAAAGTTGTTCAAAATGAGAAACTATATCCCTCTGTGAATTTTCGCAAATATCTGATTACTTTGAAAAACTTCAATTGTCGCAAATTGTACATAAATTTTCCATTGATACACTTGTTTACGAACTTTTAAGCGGATCCATCCTGCCGCATTTGCAAGGGTCGTCTAAAAGTCGAAGCAAACAAATAAAAGGAGCATTTGCCCGGATCAAAAGATGTTTTTAACATAGTGTAAATTTTCCATTGAAGTCAGTTGTTTACAGAAATGCAGATGCATCCTGCTGCATTTGCCCAGGTCGTCTCAAAGTCGAAGCAAAAAAATAAAAGGACCATTTGCCTGGGTCAAAGATGTTTTAAACATAAGTGTAAATTTTTCCATTGACGTCACTCTTGTTTACGAAGCAGAAATGCATTTGCAAATAATACGTCCAATTATGATTTGCACGACTTTTTCATAACAAATTGTAGTTTGCATT
The DNA here is from genome assembly GCA_940337035.1 of Agriotes lineatus. NCBI lineage: Eukaryota > Metazoa > Arthropoda > Insecta > Coleoptera > Elateridae > Agriotes > Agriotes lineatus. The sequence goes on from CALNHX010006215.1 coordinate 49,789, forward strand.
ATTACTAGGAAGCGAATTAACTATTGTTTTAAAAAATATTATTAGTCACATGTATTTTTTAATTCATATCACTTTTAAAGTGCATGAATTATTTATTGATTATTACCGTTTTAAACAATGCCACCACGTCAATTAAACTTTACTACAAGTTATGCATTATTGGCTTTTTGCGTACTTATTAAAAATGATATGAATTAAAAATTACATGTGACCTACCCTGCAGAAAGCAAATTTCACCATATGCAATTATTATGCTACTTAAAATAAATAATTTAAATACATATTACAAAATATGCCGTGTCGGGTATTAAAAAACGTGTTTTTTTATGAGAAAGCTAATGCTGTTACAAAAAAATCAGTTAATTTAAAACTATGATTAGATAGCGCCGTAATTAGCAAACATTAAAAATTTGCTGCATAATTTGTCAACCCTTCCCTCCAAGTCGAGATGTAGGTAGGAGAGATTTGTATATAAAGCAGCCGCTGTTGCATTACAAAATCACAGTTTCCTCAGCTGCAACAATCTGCTCCATTGGTAAGATATGTTTGTATATATGTTTTATTTTATATGTCCATGTCTTAAAATTCTTGTATCATCATTATTAAGATATTTGATTAGAATTTTTTTGCATTGTACTGTTACTTCGCTATTCTAAATTCTCAAACATTTTTCAGATAAAATCAGAATGGGTAAGACGCTTATTTTTTTTGTATTCTAAACAGTATACATATAAGAAATTTACAGAAGAATTCCTAGATTCCATGGTACTAGGGGCTGCCATGTCAGCGTTCGGTAATTTTTTTTGTAAATTTTAATAGTTGATGTAATACATTTTTATACTTTTAGAACTGCAGCTGGTGGCGCATATCGCGGAGAAATATGACACTGTAAGAAAAATATATATATAAATCTGGTTCACAATAAGTTTCTTTTTAGAACGACATAGCATTACTCAAAAACTCGACCTACATCCCAGAAGCCACCCTGCTAGAGGTGGGGTGGTTTCTGGGATGTAGGTTTAAAGTATATAGGGACCTCGAATTACCAGACATGCTCTGGCTGATCTATGTAAGTAACAGTTGATTTGCTTCTTTGAAGAAACTAAGTGTTCTTTTTACAGCAAATGTGAGGCCACCCACACCGTTCTAGGTTAGGTTAGTTTCTAAGTTAGTCAGTAAGTTATTTGTATAATAAACGTTTTAAAATTTTGAATTTTTTATTACATTGTTATAACTACATGATAAACACTTATTGTTCCAACGTTTGCTGTTGGGCGTATTGTTTAAACACAATATCATATCTAATGACGTCAAAAGCATACTTTAGCATTTCATGCATGCAGTATACATTTTCCGATTTTATGGGCGGTAACGCATCCTCAATGCTTCTTTTAAAGTCGCCGGGTAAATTCCAAACCGCGTCCAATATACTACTGTAAAATTGTTCAAACATCTGACTCTTCAAAAGTTCAGCTTTAGAATTTAGCAGCGGTAGCAACCCCCACAATTCTGCTACTGATTGCATACCGAGATACACTTGGGATCGCTTAAGTTCCTGCAGCACAATCACTTTCTTATTTCCGATTTTTTGGAAATATATTCGTTTGCCTGGACTTATATCCACCGGTTTTAAATCTCCATCTTCATAGTTAAAATGCCTGTTTATCACATCTTCATTTTTAAGAAAGACTTGCCACTCTCCTTCGTCTAGCAGTATAAAATTGTTGTTAATCCCACTAATTAGCACTCCCGGCACAAACGATCCAAAACAGGTCAAACCCAAACTCACAGATTTATTTCTTGACTTATTCAACGGATAACTTGTTGCGTTTAACAATACTGGATATAACAGTTTCACTTTTTTCTTTGATACTCGCCCCTTCACAGTTTCACCAACCTTTTGTACTTGATCCATTGTTTTTTGCTAGTACAGCACACTATATACTACTGAACACAAAACTACACCTCATGTTATACCCAGTCTTCAAGGTTACTGTTGATGGCCTCGCTTCGAACGTGACCTTGGGCTTGCACGTGGCCTCGCTTCGAACGTGACCTTGGGATTGAACGTGACCTCGCCTTGCATGTGACCTTGGGATTGAACGTGACCTCGTCTTGAACGTGGCCTCGCCTTGCATGTGGCCTTGGCCTTGAACTCAAGGCCAAGTGGTGGGGGGAGGTTCCAGAACCATCCACTTCCCTCTACTTGAGACATCTGGGACGCCTGGGACATTAGGGACATATGGGACATATGGGACATCTGGGACGTATAGCACGTTTGGGACGTTAGGGACATATAGGACATCTAGGACGTCTTGGACGTTAGGGACATATGGGACATCTAGGACCTCTGGGACGTCTGGGACGTTAGGGACATACGGGACAGCTGGGACGTCTGGGACGTTATAGACATATGGGACATTTAGGACGTCTGGGACGTTAGGGACATATGGGACATACGGGACATCTGGGACGTCTGGGACGTTAGGGACATATGGGACATCTGGGACGTCTGGTACGTTAAAGACATATGGGACATCTGGGACGTATGGGACGTTAGGAACATATAGGACATCGAGGACGTCTGGGACGTTAGGGACATATGGGACATCTAGGACCTCTGGGACGTCTGGGACTTTAGGGACATACGGGACAGCTGGGACGTCTGGGACGTTATAGACATATGGGACATTTAGGACGTCTGGGACGTTAGGGACATATGGAACATCTAGGACGCCTCGGACATTAGGGACATATGGGACATATGGCACACCTGGGACGTCTGGAACGTTAAGGACATATGAAACATCTGGGACGTCTGGGACGTTAAGGACATATGGGACATCGAGGACGTCTGGGACGTCTGGGACGTTAAGGACATATGGGACAGTTGGGACGCCTGGGACATTAGGGACATATGGGACATATGGGACATCTGGGACGTCTGGGACGTTAAGGACATATGGGACATTTAGGACGCCTGTGACATTAGGGACGTATGGGACATATGGGACATCTGGGACGCCTGGGACATTAGGGACATATGAGACATATAGAACATCTGGGACGTCTGGGACGTTAGGGACATATAGGACATCTAGGACGTCTGGGACGTTAGGGAAATATGGGACATCTAGGACGTCTGGGACGTTAGGGACATATGCAACATCTGGGACGTCTGGGACGTGAGAATCATACGGGACAGCTGGGACGTCTGGGACATGAGGGAAATATGGGACATCTAGGACGTCTGGGACGTTAGGGACATATGGAACATCTAGGACGCCTGAGACATTAGGGTCATATGGAACATATGGGACATCTGGGACGTTTGGGACGTTAGGGACATATGGGACATCTGGCACATCTGGGACGTTAAGGACAAATGGGACATCTAGGACGTCTAGGACGTCTGGGACGTTAAGGACATATCGGACATTTAGGACGCCTGAGACATTAGGGACATATGGGACATATGGAACATCAGGGACGCCTGGGACATTAGGGACATATGGGACATATGGGACATCTGGGACGTCTGGGACTTTAGGGACATATGAGACATATAGAACATCTGGGACGTCTGGGACTTTAGGGACATATAGGACATCTAGGACGTCTGGGACGTTAGGGAAATATGGGACATCTAGGACGTCTGGGACGTTAGGGACATATGCAAAATCTGGGACGTCTGGGATGTCTGGGACGTTAGAATCATACGGGACAGCTGGGACTTCTGGGACATGAGGGACATATGGGACATTTAGGACATCTGGGACTTTAGGGACATATGAGAAATATAGAACATCTGGGACGTCTGGGACTTTAGGGACATATAGGACATCTAGGACGTCTGGGACTTTAGGGACATATAGGACATCTAGGACGTCTGGGACATGAGGGACATATGGGACATTTAGGACATCTGGGACGTCGGAGACGTTAGGGACATATGGGACGTCTGGGACGTCTGGGACGTTACGGACATATGGGACATCTGGGACGCCTGGGACGATAAGGACATATGGGACATCGAGGACGTCTGGGACGTCTGGGACGTTAGGATCATATGGAACATCTAGGACGCCTGGGACATTAGGGACATATGGGACATATGGGACATCTGGGACGTCGGGGACGTTAGGGACATATGGGACATCTGGGACGTCTGGGACGTTACGGGCATATGGGACATCTGGGACGTCTGGGACGATAAGAACATATGGGACATCGAGGACGTCTGGGACGTCTGGGACGTTAAGGACATATGGGACATTTAGGACGCTTGGGACATTAGGGACATATGGGACATATGGGACATATGGGACATCTGGGACGTCTGGGACGTTAAGGACATATGGGACATCTAGGACGTCTGGGACGTCTGGGACGTTAAGGACATATGGGACATTTAGGACGCTTGGGACATTAGGGACATATGGGACATATGGGACATCTGGGACGCCTGGGACATTAAGGACATACGGGACATATGGAACATCTGCGACGTCTGGGACGTTAGGGACATATGGGACATCTGGGACTTCTGGGACGTTAAGGACATATGGGACATCTAGGACGTCTGGGACGTTAGGAACATATGGGACATCTGTAACGTCTGGGACGTTAGGGAGATATGGGACATCTGGGACGTCTGGGACGTTAGGGACATATGGGACATTTAGGACGTCTGGGATGTTAGGGACATATGGAACATCTAGGACGCCTAGGACATTAGGGGCATATGGGACATATGGAACATCTGGGACGTCTGGGACGTTAGGGACATATGGGACATCTGGGACGTCTGGGACGTTAGGGAGATATGGGACATCTGGGACGTCTGGGACGTTAGGGACATATGGGACATTTAGGACGTCTGGGATGTTAGGGACATATGGAACATCTAGGACGCCTAGGACATTAGGGGCATATGGGACATATGGAACATCTGGGACGTCTGGGACGTTAAGGACATATGAGACATTTAGGACGCCTGGGACATAAGGGACATATGGGACATCTGGGACGCCTGGGACATTAGGGACATATGGGACATATGGGATATCTGGGACGACTTGGACGTCTGGGACGTTAGGGACATATAGGACATCTAAAACGTCTGGGACGTTAGGGACATATGGAACATCTAGGACGTCTGGGACGTCTGGGACGTTAGGGACATACGGGACAGCTGGGACGTCTGGGACGTTAGGGACATATGGGACATTTAGGACGTCTGGGACGTTAGGGACATATGGAACATCTAGGACGCCTGGGACATTAGGGACATATGGGACATATAGGACATCTGGGACGTCTGGGACGTTAGGGACATATTAGACATCTGGGACGTCGGGGACGTTAAGGACATATGGGACATCTAGGACGTCTGGGACGTCTGGGACGTTAAGGACATATGAGACATTTAGGACGCCTGGGACATTAGGGACATATGGGACATCTGGGACGCCTGGGTCATTAGGGACATATGGGACATATGGGACATCTGGGACGTCTGGGACGTTAGGGACATATGGGACATCTGGGACGTCTGGGACGTTAAGGACATATGGGACATCGAGGACGTCTGGGACGTCTGGGACGTTAAGGACATATGGGACATTTAGGACGCCTCGGACATTAGGGACGTATGGGACATATGTGACATCTGGGACGTCTGGGACGGTAAAGACATTAGGGACATCTAGGACGACTGAGACGTCTGGGACGTTAAGGACATATGGGACATTTAGGACGCCTGGGACATTAGGGACATATGGAACATATGGGACATCTGGAACGCCTGGGACATTAGGGAAATATGGAACATATGGAACATCTGGGACGTCTGGGACGTTAGGGACATATGGGACATCTGGGTCGTCTGGGACGTTAGTTACATGTAGGACATCTAGGACGTCTGGGACGTTAAAGACATATGGGACATCTAGGACGTCTGGGACGTCTGGGACGTTAGAAACATGCTGGACAACTGGGACGTCTGGGACATTAGGGACATATGGGACATTTAGGACGTCTGGGACGTTAGGGACATATGGAACATCTAGGACGCCTGGGACATTAGGGACATATGGGACATATGGGACATCTGGGACGTCTGGGACGTTAGGGACATATGGGACATCTGGGACGTCTGGGACGTTAAGGCCATATGGGACATCTAGGACGTCTGTGACGACTGGGACGTTATAGACATATGGGACATATGGGACATCTGGGACGCCTTGGACATTAGGGACATATGGGACATGTGGGACATCTGGTACGTATGGGACGTTTGGGACGTTAGGGACATATAAGACATCTAGGACGTCTGGGACGTTAGGGACATATGGGACATCTAGGATCTCTATGACGTCTGGGACGTTAGGGACATACGGGACAGCTGGGACGTCTGAGACGTTATAACCATATGGGACATTTAGGACGCCTGGGACGTTAGGGACATATGGAACGTCTAGGACGCCTCGAACATTAGGGACATATGAGACATATGGGACACCTGGGACGTCTGGAACGTTAGGGACATATAGAACATCTGGGACGTCTGGGACGTTAAGGACATATGGGACATCGAGGTCGTCTGGGACGTCTGGGACGTTAAGGACATATGGGACAGTTAGGAAGCCTGGGAAATTAGGGACATTTGGGACATATGGGACATCTGGGACGTCTGGGACGTTAAGGACATATGGGACATTTAGGACGCCTGTGACATTAGGGACGTATGGGACATATGGGACATCTGGGACGCCTGGGACATTAGGGACATAAGATACATATGGAACATCTGGGACGTCTGGGACGTTAGGGACATATAAGACATCTAGGACGTCTGGGACGTTAGGTAAATATGGGACATCTAGGACGTCTGGGACGTTAGGGACATATGCAACATCTGGGACGTCTGGGATGTCTGGGACGTTAGAATCATACGGGACAGCTGGGACGTCTGGGACATGAGGGACATATAGGACATTTAGGACGTCTGGAACGTTAGGGACATATAGAACATCTAGGACGCCTGGGACATTAGGGACATATGGGACATATGGGACATCTGAGACGTCTGGGACGTTAGGGACATATGGGACATCTGGGACATCTGCGCCGTTAAGGACATATGGGACATCTAGGACGTCTAGGACGTCTGGGACGTTAAGGACATATCGGACATTTAGGACGCCTGGGACATTAGGGACATATGGGACATATGGAACATCTGGGACGCCTGGGACATTAGGGACATATGGGACATATGGGACATCTGGGACGTCTGGGACGTTAGGGACATATGGGGCATCTGGGACGTCTGGGACGTTAAGGACATATGGGACATATGGGACATCTGGGACGTATGCGACGTTAGGGACATATAGGACATCTAGGACGTCTGGGACGTTAGGGACATATGGGACATCTAGGACCTCTGGGACGCTGGGACGTTAGGGACATACTGGACAGCTGGGACGTCTGGGACGTTATAGACATATGGGACATTTAGGACGTCTGGGACGTTAGGGACATATGGAACATCTAGGACGCCTCGGACATTAGGGACATATGGGACATATGGGACACCTGAGACGTCTGGAACGTTAAGGACATATGGAACATCTGGGACGTCTGGGACGTTAAGGACATATGGGACATCGAGGACGTCTGGGACGTCTGGGACGTTAAGGACATATGGGACATTTAGGACGCCTCGGACATTAGGGACGTATGGGACATATGTGACATCTGGGACGTCTGGGACGTTAAAGACATTAGGGACATCTAGGACGACTGAGACGTCTGGGACGTTAAGGACATATGGGACATTTAGGACATCTGGGACGTCGGGGACGTTAGGGACATATGGGACGTCTGGGACGTCTGGGACGTTACGGACATATGGGACATCTGGGACGTCTGGGACGATAAGGACATATGGGACATCGAGGACGTCTGGGACGTCTGGGACGTTAGGATCATATGGAACATCTAGGACGCCTGGGACATTAGGGACATATGGGACATATGGGACATCTGGGACGTCGGGGACGTTAGGGACATATGGGACATCTGGGACGTCTGGGACGTTACGGGCATATGGGACATCTGGGACGTCGGGGACGATAAGAACATATGGGACATCGAGGACGTCTGGGACGTCTGGGACGTTAAGGACATATGGGACATTTAGGACGCTTGGGACATTAGGGACATATGGGACATATGGGACATATGGGACATCTGGGACGTCTGGGACGTTAAGGACATATGGGACATCTAGGACGTCTGGGACGTCTGGGACGTTAAGGACATATGGGACATTTAGGACGCTTGGGACATTAGGGACATATGGGACATATGGGACATCTGGGACGCCTGGGACATTAAGGACATACGGGACATATGGAACATCTGGGACGTCTGGGACGTTAGGGACATATGGGACATCTGGGACTTCTGGGACGTTAAGGACATATGGGACATCTAGGACGTCTGGGACGTTAGGGACATATGGGACATCTGTAACGTCTGGGACGTTAGGGAGATATGGGACATCTGGGACGTCTGGGACGTTAGGGACATATGGGACATTTAGGACGTCTGGGATGTTAGGGACATATGGAACATCTAGGACGCCTAGGACATTAGGGGCATATGGGACATATGGAACATCTGGGACGTCTGGGACGTTAGGGACATATGGGACATCTGGGACGTCTGGGACGTTAGGGAGATATGGGACATCTGGGACGTCTGGGACGTTAGGGACATATGGGACATTTAGGACGTCTGGGATGTTAGGGACATATGGAACATCTAGGACGCCTAGGACATTAGGGGCATATGGGACATATGGAACATCTGGGACGTCTGGGACGTTAAGGACATATGAGACATTTAGGACGCCTGGGACATAAGGGACATATGGGACATCTGGGACGCCTGGGACATTAGGGACATATGGGACATATGGGATATCTGGGACGACTTGGACGTCTGGGACGTTAGGGACATATAGGACATCTAAAACGTCTGGGACGTTAGGGACATATGGAACATCTAGGACGTCTGGGACGTCTGGGACGTTAGGGACATACGGGACAGCTGGGACGTCTGGGACGTTAGGGACATATGGGACATCTAGGACGTCTGGGACGTTAGGGACATATGGAACATCTAGGACGCCTGGGACATTAGGGACATATGGGACATATAGGACATCTGGGACGTCTGGGACGTTAGGGACATATTAGACATCTGGGACGTCGGGGACGTTAAGGACATATGGGACATCTAGGACGTCTGGGACGTCTGGGACGTTAAGGACATATGAGACGTTTAGGACGCCTGGGACATTAGGGACATATGGGACATCTGGGACGACTGGGTCATTAGGGACATATGGGACATATGGGACATCTGGGACGTCTGGGACGTTAGGGACATATGGGACATCTGGGACGTCTGGGACGTTAAGGACATATGGGACATCGAGGACGTCTGGGACGTCTGGGACGTTAAGGACATATGGGACATTTAGGACGCCTCGGACATTAGGGACGTATGGGACATATGTGACATCTGGGACGTCTGGGACGTTAAAGACATTAGGGACATCTAGGACGACTGAGACGTCTGGGACGTTAAGGACATATGGGACATTTAGGACGCCTGGGACATTAGGGACATATGGAACATATGGGACATCTGGAACGCCTGGGACATTAGGGAAATATGGAACATATGGAACATCTGGGACGTCTGGGACGTTAGGGACATATGGGACATCTGGGACGTCTGGGACGTTAGTTACATGTAGGACATCTAGGACGTCTGGGACGTTAAAGACATATGGGACATCTAGGACGTCTGGGACGTCTGGGACGTTAGAAACATGCTGGACAACTGGGACGTCTGGGACATTAGGGACATATGGGACATTTAGGACGTCTGGGACGTTAGGGACATATGGAACATCTAGGACGCCTGGGACATTAGGGACATATGGGACATATGGGACATCTGGGACGTCTGGGACGTTAGGGACATATGGGACATCTGGGACGTCTGGGACGTTAAGGCCATATGGGACATCTAGGACGTCTGGGACGTCTGGGACGTTATAGACATATGGGACATATGGGACATCTGGGACGCCTTGGACATTAGGGACATATGGGACATGTGGGACATCTGGTACGTATGGGACGTTTGGGACGTTAGCGACATATAAGACATCTAGGACGTCTGGGACGTTAGGGACATATGGGACATCTAGGATCTCTATGACGTCTGGGACGTTAGGGACATACGGGACAGCTGGGACGTCTGAGACGTTATAACCATATGGGACATTTAGGACGCCTGGGACGTTAGGGACATATGGAACGTCTAGGACGCCTCGAACATTAGGGACATATGAGACATATGGGACACCTGGGACGTCTGGAACGTTAGGGACATATAGAACATCTGGGACGTCTGGGACGTTAAGGACATATGGGACATCGAGGTCGTCTGGGACGTCTGGGACGTTAAGGACATATGGGACAGTTAGGAAGCCTGGGACATTAGGGACATTTGGGACATATGGGACATCTGGGACGTCTGGGACGTTAAGGATATATGGGACATTTAGGACGCCTGTGACATTAGGGACGTATGGGACATATGGGACATCTGGGACGCCTGGGACATTAGGGACATAAGATACATATGGAACATCTGGGACGTCTGGGACGTTAGGGACATATAAGACATCTAGGACGTCTGGGACGTTAGGTAAATATGGGACATCTAGGACGTCTGGGACGTTAGGGACATATGCAACATCTGGGACGTCTGGGATGTCTGGGACGTTAGAATCATACGGGACAGCTGGGACGTCTGGGACATGAGGGACATATAGGACATTTAGGACGTCTGGAACGTTAGGGACATATAGAACATCTAGGACGCCTGGGACATTAGGGACATATGGGACATATGGGACATCTGGGACGTCTGGGACGTTAGGGACATATGGGACATCTGGGACATCTGCGCCGTTAAGGACATATGGGACATCTAGGACGTCTAGGACGTCTGGGACGTTAAGGACATATCGGACATTTAGGACGCCTGGGACATTAGGGACATATGGGACATATGGAACATCTGGGACGCCTGGGACATTAGGGACATATGGGACATATGGGACATCTGGGACGTCTGGGACGTTAGGGACATATGGGGCATCTGGGACGTCTGGGACGTTAAGGACATATGGGACATATGGGACATCTGGGACGTATGCGACGTTAGGGACATATAGGACATCTAGGACGTCTGGGACGTTAGGGACATATGGGACATCTAGGACCTCTGGGACGCTGGGACGTTAGGGACATACTGGACAGCTGGGACGTCTGGGACGTTATAGACATATGGGACATTTAGGACGTCTGGGACGTTAGGGACATATGGAACATCTAGGACGCCTCGGACATTAGGGACATATGGGACATATGGGACACCTGAGACGTCTGGAACGTTAAGGACATATGGAACATCTGGGACGTCTGGGACGTTAAGGACATATGGGACATCGAGGACGTCTGGGACGTCTGGGACGTTAAGGACATATGGGACATTTAGGACGCCTCGGACATTAGGGACGTATGGGACATATGTGACATCTGGGACGTCTGGGACGTTAAAGACATTAGGGACATCTAGGACGACTGAGACGTCTGGGACGTTAAGGACATATGGGACATTTAGGACGCCTGGGACATTAGGGACATATGGAACATATGGGACATCTGGAACGCCTGGGACATTAGGGACATATGGAACATATGGAACATCTGGGACGTCTGGGACGTTAGGGACATATGGGACATCTGGGACGTCTGGGACGTTAGTTACATGTAGGACATCTAGGACGTCTGGGACGTTAAAGACATATGGAACATCTAGGACGTCTGGGACGTCTGGGACGTTAGAAACATGCTGGACAACTGGGACGTCTGGGACATTAGGGACATATGGGACATTTAGGACGTCTGGGACGTTAGGGACATATGGAACATCTAGGACGCTTGGGACATTAGGGACATATGGGACATATGGGACATCTGGGACGTCTGGGACGTTAGGGACATATGGGACATCTGGGACGTCTGGGACGTTAAGGCCATATGGGACATCTAGGACGTCTGGGACGTCTGGGACGTTATAGACATATGGGACATATGGGACATCTGGGACGCCTTGGACATTAGGGACATATGGGACATGTGGGACATCTGGTACGTATGGGACGTTTGGGACGTTAGGGACATATAGGACATCTAGGACGTCTGGGACGTTAGGGACATATGGGACATCTAGGATCTCTATGACGTCTGGGACGTTAGGGACATACGGGACAGCTGGGACGTCTGGGACGTTATAGACATATGGGACATTTAGGACGCCTGGGACGTTAGGGACATATGGAACGTCTAGGACGCCTCGAACATTAGGGACATATGAGACATATGGGACACCTGGGACGTCTGGAACGTTAGGGACATATAGAACATCTGGGACGTCTGGGACGTTAAGGACATATGGGACATCGAGGTCGTCTGGGACGTCTGGGACGTTAAGGACATATGGGACAGTTAGGAAGCCTGGGACATTAGGGACATTTGGGACATATGGGACATCTGGGACGTCTGGGACGTTAAGGACATATGGGACATTTAGGACGCCTGTGACATTAGGGACGTATGGGACATATGGGACATCTGGGACGCCTGGGACATTAGGGACATAAGATACATATGGAACATCTGGGACGTCTGGGACGTTAGGGACATATAAGACATCTAGGACGTCTGGGACGTTAGGTAAATATGGGACATCTAGGACGTCTGGGACCTTAGGGACATATGCAACATCTGGGACGTCTGGGATGTCTGGGACGTTAGAATCATACGGGACAGCTGGGACGTCTGGGACATGAGGGACATATAGGACATTTAGGACGTCTGGAACGTTAGGGACATATAGAACATCTAGGACGCCTGGGACATTAGGGACATATGGGACATATGGGACATCTGGGACGTCTGGGACGTTAGGGACATATGGGACATCTGGGACATCTGCGACGTTAAGGACATATGGGACATCTAGGACGTCTAGGACGTCTGGGACGTTAAGGACATATCGGACATTTAGGACGCCTGGGACATTAGGGACATATGGGACATATGGAACATCTGGGACGCCTGGGACATTAGGGACATATGGGACATATGGGACATCTGGGACGTCTGGGACGTTAGGGACATATGGGGAATCTGGGACGTCTGGGACGTTAAGGACATATGGGACATATGGACATCTGGGACGTATGCGACGTTAGGGACATATAGGACATCTAGGACGTCTGGGACGTTAGGGACATATGGGACATCTAGGACCTCTGGGACGCTGGGACGTTAGGGACATACGGGACAGCTGGGACGTCTGGGACGTTATAGACATATGGGACATTTAGGACGTCTGGGACGTTAGGGACATATGGGACATCTAGGACCTCTGGGACGCTGGGACGTTAGGGACATACGGGACAGCTGGGACGTCTGGGACGTTATAGACATATGGGACATTTAGGACGTCTGGAACGTTAAGGACATATGGAACATCTGGGACGTCTGGGACGTTAAGGACATATGGGACATCGAGGACGTCTGGGACGTCTGCGACGTTAAGGACATATGGGACATTTAGGACGCCTCGGACATTAGGGACGTATGGGACATATGTGACATCTTAGACGTCTGGGACGTTAAGGACATTAGGGACATCTAGGACGACTGAGACGTCTGGGACGTTAAGGACATATGGGACATTTAGGACGCCTGGGACATTAGGGACATATGGAACATATGGGACATCTGGAAAGCCTGGGACATTAGGACCATATGGAACATATGGAACATCTGGGAAGTCTGGGACGTTAGGGACATATGGGACATTTGGGACGTCTGGGACGTTAGTTACATGTAGGACATCTAGGACGTCTGGGACGCTAAAGATATATGGGACATCTAGGACGTCTGGGACGTCTGGGACGTTAGAAACATACTGGACAACTGGGACGTCTGGGACATTTGGGACATATGGGACATTTAGGACGTCTGGGACGTTAGGGACATATGGAACATCTAGGACGCCTGGGACATTAGGGACATATGGGACATATGGGACATCTGGGACGTCTGGGACGTTAGGGACATATGGGACATTTAGGACGTCTGGGACGTTAGGGACATATGGAACATCTAGGACGCCTGGGACATTAGGGACATATGGGACATATGGGACATCTGGGACGTCTAGGACGTTAAGGAGATATGGGGCATCTAGGACGTCTGGGACGTCTGGGACGTTAAAGACATATGGGACATAAGGGACATCTGGGACGCCTTGGACATTAGGGACATATGGGACATATTGGACATCTGGGACGTATGGGACGTTTGGGACGTTAGGGACATATAGGACATCTAGGACGTCTGGGACGTTAGGGACATATGGGACATCTAGGATCTCTATGACGTCTGGGACGTTAGGGACATACGGGACAGCTGGGACGTCTGGGACGTTATAGACATATGGGACATTTAGGACGTCTGGGACGTTAGGGACATATGGAACGTCTAGGACGCCTCGGACATTAGGGACATATGGGACATATGGGACACCTGGAACGTCTGGAACGTTATTGCATATAGAACATCTGGGACGTCTGGGACGTTAAGGACATATGGGACATCGAGGACGTCTATGACGTCTGGGACGTTAAGGACATATGGGAAAGTTAGGACGCCTGGGACATTAGGGACATATGGGACATATGGGACATCTGGGACGTCTGGGACGTTAAGGACATATGGGACATTTAGGACGCCTGTGACATTAGGGACGTATGGGACATATGGGACATCTGGGACGTCTGGGACATTAGGGACATAAGAGACATATGGAACATCTGGGACGTCTGGGACGTTAGGGACATATAAGACATCTAGGACGTCTGGGACGTTAGGGAAATATGGGACATCTAGGACGTCTGGGACGTTAGGGACATATGCAACATCTGGGACGTCTGGGACGTCTGGGACGTTAGAATCATACGGGACAGCTGGGACGTCTTGGACATGAGGGACATATGGGACATTTAGGATGTCTGGGACGTTAGGGACATATGGAACATCTAGGACGCCTGGGACATTAGGGACATATGGGACATATGGGACATCTGGGACGTCTGGGACGTTAGGGACATATGGGACATCTGGGACATCTGGGACGTTAAGGACATATGGGACATCTAGGACGTCTAGGACGTCTGGGACGTTAAGGACATATCGGACATTTAGGACGCCTGGGACATTAGGGACATATGGGACATATGGAACATCTGGGACGCCTGGGACATTAGGGACATATGGGACATATGGGACATCTGGGACGTCTGGGACGTTAGGGACATATGGGACATCTGGGACGTCTGGGACGTTAAGGACATATGGGACATATGGGACATCTGGGACGTATGCGACGTTAGGGACATATAGGACATCTAGGACGTCTGGGACGTTAGGGACATATGGGACATCTAGGACCTCTGGGAGGCTGGGACGTTAGGGACATACGGGACAGCTGGGACGTCTGGGACGTTATAGACATATGGGACATTTAGGACGTCTGGGACATTAGGGACATATGGAACATCTAGGACGCCTTGGACATTAGGGACATATGGGACATATGGGACACCTGGGACGTCTGGAACGTTAAGGACATATGGAACATCTGGGACGTCTGGGACGTTAAGGACATATGGGACATCGAGGACGTCTGGGACGTCTGGGACGTTAAGGACATATGGGACAGTTAGGACGCCTGGGATATTAGGGACATATGGGACATATGGGACATCTGGGACGTCTGGGACGTTAAGGACATATGAGACATTTAGGACGCCTGTGACATTAGGGACGTATGGGACATATGGGACATCTGGGGCGCCTGGGACATTAGGGACATATGAGACATATAGAACATCTGGGACGTCTGGGACGTTAGGGACATATAGGACATCTAGGACGTCTGGGACGTTAGGGAAATATGGGACATCTAGGACGTCTGGGACGTTAGGGACATATGCAACATCTGGGACGTCTGGGACGTGAGAATCATACGGGACAGCTAAGACGTCTGGCACATGAGGGAAATATGGGACATCTAGGACGTCTGGGACGTTAGGGACATATGGAACATCTAGGACGCCTGGGACATTAGGGACATATGGGACATATGGGACATCTGGGACGTCTGGGACGTTAGGGACATATGGGACATCTGGGACATCTGGGACGTTAAGGACAAATGGGACATCAAGGACGTCTGGGACGTTAAGGACATATCGGACATTTAGGACGCCTGGGACATTAGGGACATATGGGACATATGGAACATCTGGGACGCCTGGGACATTAGGGACATATGGGACATATGGGACATCTGGGACCTCTGGGACGTTAGGGACATATGGGACATCTGGGACGTCTGGGACGTTAAGGATATCTAGGACGTCTGGGACGTCTGGGACGTTAAGTACATATGGGACATTTAAGACGCCTGGGACGTTAGGGACATATGGGATATATAGAACATCTGGGACGCCTGGAACATTAGGGACATATGGGACATATGGGACATATGGGACATCTAGGACGTCTGGGACATTAGGGGCATATGGGACATCTAGGACGTCTGGGACGTCTGGGACGTTAGGGACATACGGGACAGCTGGGACGTCTAGGACGTTAGGGACATATGAAACATTTAGGACGTCTGGGACGTTAGAAACATATGGAACATCTAGGACGCCTGGGACATTAGGGACATATGGGACATATGGGACATCTGGGATGTCTGGGACGTTACGGACATATGGGACATCTGGGACGTCTGGGACGATAAGGACATATGGGACATCGAGGACGTCTGGGACGTCTGGGACGTTAAGGACATGTGGGACATTTAGGACGACTGGGACGTTAGAAACATATGGGACATCTGGGACGCCTGGGACATTAAGGACATATGGGACATATGGGACATCTGGGATGTCTGGGACGTTACGGACATATGGGACATCTGGGACGTCTGGGACGATAAGGACATATGGGACATCGAGGACGTCTGGGACGTCTGGGACGTTAAGGACATATTTGACATTTAGGACGCCTGGGACATTAGGGACATATAGGACATATGGGACATTTGGGACGTCTGGGACATCTAGGACGTCTGGGACGCCTGGGACATTATGGACATACGGGACATATGGAACATCTGGGACGTTTGGGACGTTAGGGACATATGGGACATCTGGGACTTCTGGGGCGTTAAGGACATATGGAACATCTAGGACGCCTGGGACGTTAGGGACATATGGGACATATGGGACATCTGGGACGTCTGGGACGTTAGGGACATATGGGACATCTGGGACGTCTGGGACGTTAAGTCCATATGGGACATCTGGGACGTCTCGGACGTTAGGGACATATGGGACATCTAGGATCTCTATGACGTCTGGGCCGTTAGGGACATACGGGACAGCTGGGACGTCTGGGACGTTATAGACATATGGGAAATTTAGGACGTCTGGGACGTTAGGGACATATGGAACGTCTAGGACGCCTCGGACATTAGGGACATATGGGACATATGGGACACCTGGGACGTCTGGAACGTTAGGGACATATAGAACATCTGGGACGTCTGGGACGTTAAGGACATATGGGACATCGAGGACGTTTGGGACGTCTGGGACGTTAAGGACATATGGGACAGTTAGGACGCCTGGGACATTAGGGACATATGGGACATATGGGACATCTGGGACGTCTGGGACGTTAAGGACATATGGGACATTTAGGACGCCTGTGACATTAGGGACGTATGGGACATATGGGACATCTGGGACGCCTGGGACATTAGGGACATAAGAGACATATGGAACATCTGGGACGTCTGGGACGTTAAGGATATATGAGACATTTAGGACGCCTGTGACATTAGGGACGTATGGGACATATGGGACATCTGGGACGCCTGGGACATTAGGGACATATGAGACATATAGAACATCTGGGACGTCTGCGACGTTAGGGACATATAGGACATCTAGGACGTCTGGGACGTTAGGGAAATATGGGACATCTAGGACGTCTGGGACGTTAGGGACATATAGGACATCTAGGACGTCTGGGACGTTAAGTCCATATGGGGCATCTAGGACGTCTGGGACGTCTGGGACGTTAAAGACATATGGGACATATGGGACATCTGGGACGCCTTGGACATTAGGGACATATGGGACATATGGGACATCTGGGACGTATGGGACGTTTGGGACGTTAGGGACATATAGGACATCTAGGACGTCTCGGACGTTAGGGACATATATGACATCTAGGATCTCTATGACGTCTGGGACGTTAGGGACATACGGGACAGCTGGGAGGTCTGGGACGTTATAGACATATGGGAAATTTAGGACGTCTGGGACGTTAGGGACATATGGAACGTCTAGGACGCCTCGGACATTAGGGACATATGGGACATATGGGACACCTGGGACGTCTGGAACGTTAGGGACATATAGAACATCTGGGACGTCTGGGACGTTAAGGACATATGGGACATCGAGGACGTCTGGGACGTCTGGGACGTTAAGGACATATGGGACAGTTAGGACGCCTGGGACATTAGGGACATATGGGACATATGGGACATCTGGGACGTCTGGGACGTTAAGGACATATGGGACATTTAGGACGCCTGTGACATTAGGGACGTATGGGACATATGGGACATCTGGGACGCCTGGGACATTAGGGACATAAGAGACATATGGAACATCTGGGACGTCTGGGACGTTAGGGACATATAAGACATCTAGGACGTCTGGGACGTTAGGGAAATATGGGACATCTAGGACGTCTTGGACGTTAGGTACATATGCAACAACTGGGACGTCTGGGACGTCTGGGACGTTAGAATCATACGGGACAGCTGGGACGTCTTAGACATGAGGGACATATGGGACATTTAGGATGTCTGGGACGTTAGGGGCATATGGAACATCTAGGACGCCTGGGACATTAGGGACATATGGGACATATGGGACATCTGGGACGTCTGGGACGTTAGGGACATATGGGACATCTGGGACATCTGGGACGTTAAGGACATATGGGACATCTAGGACGTCTAGGACGTCTGGGACGTTAAGGACATATAGGATATTTAGGACGCCTGGGACATTAGGGACATATGGGACATATGGAACATCTGGGACGCCTGGGACATTAGGGACATATGGGACATATGGGACATCTGGGACGTCTGGGACGTTAGGGACATATGGGACATCTGGGACGTCTGGGACGTTAAAGACATATGGGACATATGGGACATCTGGGACGTATGCGACGTTAGGGACATATAGGACATCTAGGACGTCTGGGACGTTAGGGACATATGGGACATCTAGGACCTCTGGGAGGCTGGGACGTTAGGGACATACGGGACAGCTGGGACGTCTGGGACGTTATAGACATATGGGACATTTAGGACGTCTGGGACGTTAGGGACATATGGAACATCCAGGACGCCTTGGACATTAGAGACATATGGGACATATGGGACACCTGGGACGTCTGGAACGTTAAGGACATATGGAACATCTGGGACGTCTGGGACGTTAAGGACATATGGGACATCGAGGACGTCTGGGACGTCTGGGACGTTAAGGACATATGGGACAGTTAGGACGCCTGGGACATTAGGGACATATGGGACATATGGGACATCTGGGACGTCTGGGACGTTAAGGATATATGAGACATTTAGGACGCCTGTGACATTAGGGACGTATGGGACATATGGGACATCTGGGACGCCTGGGACATTAGGGACATATGAGACATATAGAACATCTGGGACGTCTGCGACGTTAGGGACATATAGGACATCTAGGACGTCTGGGACGTTAGGGAAATATGGGACATCTAGGACGTCTGGGACGTTAGGGACATATGCAACATCTGGGACGTCTGGGACGTGAGAATCATACGGGACAGCTAAGACGTCTGGGACATGAGGGAAATATGGGACATCTAGGACGTCTGGGACGTTAGGGACATATGGAACATCTAGGACGCCTGGGACATTAGGGACATATGGGACATATGGGACATCTGGGACCTCTGGGACGTTAGGGACATATGGGACATCTGGGACGTCTGGCACGTTAAGGACATCTAGGACGTCTGGGACGTCTGGGACGATAAGTACATATGGGACATTTAAGACGCCTGGGACGTTAGGGACGTATGGGATATATAGAACATCTGGGACGCCTGGAACATTAGGGACATATGGGACATATGGGACATATGGGACATCTAGGACGTCTGGTACGTTAGGGGCATATGGGACATCTAGGACGTCTGGGACGTCTGGGACGTTAGGGACATACGGGACAGCTGGGACGTCTGGGACGTTAGGGACATATGAGACATTTAGGACGTCTGGGACGTTAGAAACATATGGAACATCTAGGACGCCTGGGACATTAGGGACATATGGGACATATGGGACATCTGGGATGTCTGGGACGTTACGGACATGTGGGACATCTGGGACGTCTGGGACGATAAGGACATATGGGACATCGAGGACGTCTGGGACGTCTGGGACGTTAAGGACATATGGGACGTTTAGGACGACTGGGACGTTAGTAACATATGGGACATCTGGGACGCCTGGGACATTAGGGACATATGGGATATATGGGACATCTGGGATGTCTGGGTCGTTACGGACATATGGGACATCTGGGACGTCTGGGACGATAAGGACATATGGGACATCGAGGACGTCTGGGACGTCTGGGACGTTAAGGACATATTTGACATTTAGGACGCCTGGGACATTAGGGACATATAGGACATATAAGACATTTGGGACGTCTGGGACATCTAGGACTTCTGGGACGCCCGGGACATTAAGGACATACGAGACATATGGAACATCTGGGACGTTTGGGACGTTAGGGACATATGGGATATCTGGGACTTCTGGGGCGTTAAGGACATATGGAACATCTAGGACGCCTGGGACGTTAGGGACATATGGGACATCTGGGACGTCTGGGACGTTAGCGAGATATGGGACATCTGGGACGTCTGGGACGTTAGGGACATATAGGACATCTAGGACGTCTGGGACGTTAGGGACATACGGGACAGCTGGGACGTCTGGGACGGTAGCGACATATGGGACATTTAGGACGTCTGGGACGTTAGGGACATATGGAACATTTAGGACGCCTTGGACATTAGGGGCATATGGGACATATGGAACATCTGGGACGTCTGGGACGTTAAGGACCTATGGGACATCTAAAACGTTTGGGACGTCTGGGACGTTAAGGACATATGGGACATTTAGGACGCCTGGGACATTAGGGACATAAGTGACATATGGGCCATCTGGGACGCCTGGGACATTAGGGACATATGGGACATATGGGACATCTGGGACGACTTGGACGTCTGGGACGTTAGGGTCATATAGAACATCTAAAACGTCTGGGACGTTAGGGACATATGGAACATCTAGGACGTCTGGGACGTCTGGGACGTTAGGGACATGCGGGACAGCTGGGACGTCTGGGACGTTAAGGACATATGGGACATTTAGGACGTCTGGGACGTTAGGGACATATGGAACATCTAGGACGCCTGGGACATTAGGGACATATGGGACATATTAGACATCTGGGACGTCTGGGACGTTAGGGACATATTAGACATCTGGGACGTCTGGGACGTTAAGGACATATGGGACATCTAGGACGTCTGGGACGTCTGGGACGTTAAGGGCATATGGGACATTTAGGACGCCTGGGACATTAGGGACATATGGGACATATGGGACATCTGGGACGCCTGGGACATTAGGGACATATTGGACATCTGGGACGTCTAAGACGTTAGGGACATATGGGACATCTGGGACGTCTGGGACTTTAAGGACATATGGGACATCGAGGACGTCTGGGACGTCTGGGACGTTTAGGACATATGGGACATTTAGGACGCCTCGGACATTAGGGACATATGGGACATATGTGACATCTGAGACGTCTGGGACGTTAAGGACATTAGGGACATCTAGGACGACTGAGACGTCTGGGACGTTAAGGACATATGGGACATTTAGGACGCCTGGTACATAAGGGACATATGGAACATATGGGACATCTGGAACGCCTGGGACATTAGGGACATATAGAACATATGGAACATCTGGGACGTCTGGGACGTTAGGGACATATGGGACATCTGGGACGTCTGGGACGTTAGTTACATATAGGACATCTAGGACGTCTTGGACGTTAAAAACATATGGGGCATCTAGGACGTCTGGGACGTCTGAGACGTTAGAAACAAACGGGACAACTGGGACGTCTGGGACATTAGGGACATAAGGGACATTTAGGACGTCTGGGACGTTAGGGACATATGGAACATCTAGGACGCCTGGGACATTAGGGACATATGGGACATATGGGACATCTGGGACGTATGGGACGTTTGGGACGTTAGGGACATATGGGACATCTGGGACGTCTGGGACGTTAAGGACATATGGGACATATGGGACATCTGGGACGCCTGGGACATTAGGGACATATGGGACATATGGGACATCTGGGACGTTTAGCACGTTTGGGACGTTAGGGACATATAGGACATCTAGGACGTCTGGGACGTTAGGGACATATGGGACATGTAGGACCTCTGGGACGTCTGGGACGTTAGGGATATACGGGACAGCTGGGACGTCTGGGACGTTATAGGCATATGGGACATTTAGGACGTCTGGGACGTTAGGGACATATGGGACATACGGGACATCTGGGACGTCTGGGACGTTAGGGACATATGGGACATACGGGACATCTGGGACGTCTGGTACGTTAAGGACATATGGGACATATGGGACATCTGGGACGTATGGGACGTTAGGAACATATAGGACATCGAGGACGTCTGGGACGTTAGGGACATATAGGACATCTAGGACCTCTGGGACGTCTGGGACTTTAGGGACATACGGGACAGCTGGGACGTCTGGGACGTTATAGACATATGGGACATTTAGGACGTCTGGGTCGTTAGGGACATATGGAACATCTAGGACGCCTCGGACATTAGGGACATATGGGACATATGGGACACCTGGGACGTCTGGAACGTTAAGGACATATGGGACATCGAGGACGTCTGGGACGTCTGGGACGTTAAGGACATATGGGACAGTTGGGACGCCTGGGACATTAGGGACATATGGGACATATGGGACATCTGGGACGTTTGGGACGTTAAGGACATATGGGACATTTAGGACGCTTGTGACATTAGGGACGTATGGGACATATGGGACATCTGGGACGCCTGGGACATTAGGGACATATGAGACATATAGAACATCTGGGACGTCTGGGACGTTAGGGACATATAGGACATCTAGAACGTCTGGGACGTTAGGGAAATATGGGACATCTAGGACGTCTGGGACGTTAGGCACATATGCAACATCTGGGACGTCTGGGACGTGAGAATCATACGGGACAGCTGGGACGTCTGGGACATGAGGGAAATATGGGACATCTAGGACGTCTGAGACGTTAGGGACATATGGAACATCTAGGACGCCTGGGACATTAGGGACATATGGAACATATGAGACATCTGGGACGTCTGGGACGTTAGGGACATATGGGACATCTGGGACATCTGGGACGTTAAGGACAAATGGGACATCTAGGACGTCTAGGACGTCTGGGACGTTAAGGACATATCGGACATTTAGGACGCCTGAGACATTAGGGACATATGGGACATATGGAACATCTGGGACGCCTGGGACATTAGGGACATATGGGACATCTGGGACGTCTGGGACGTTAGGGACATATGGGATGTCTGGGACGTTAAGAACATCTAGGACGTCTGGGACGTCTGGGACGTTAAGTACATATGGGACATTTAAGACGCCTGGGACGTTAGGGACATATGGGATATATAGAACATCCGGGACGCCTAGAACATAAGGGACATATGGGGCATATGAGACATTTAGGACGTCTGGGACGTTAGAAACATATGGAACATCTTAGACGCCTGGGACATTAGGGACATATGGGACATATGGGACATCTGGGATGTCTGGGACGTTACGGACATATGGGACATCTGGGACGTCTGGGACGATAAGGACATATGGGACATCGAGGACGTCTGGGACGTCTGGGACGTTAAGGACATATGGGACATTTAGAACGCCTGGGACGTTAGAAACATATGGGACATCTGGGACGCCTGGGACATTAGGGACATATGGGACATATGTGACATCTGGGATGTCTGGGACGTTACGGACATATGGGACATCTGGGACGTCTGGGACGATAAGGACATATGGGACATCGAGGACGTCTGGGACGTCTGGGACGTTAAGGACATATTTGACATTTAGGACGCCTGGGACATTCGGGACATATGGGACATATGGGACACCTGGGACGTCTGGAACGTTAAGGACATGTGGAACATCTGGGACGTCTGGGACGTTAAGGACATATGGGACATCGAGGACGTCTGGGACGTCTGGGACGTTAAGGACATATGGGACAGTTGGGACGCCTGGGACATTAGGGACATATGGGACATATGGGACATCTGGGACGTTTGGGACGTTAAGGACATATGGGACATTTAGGACGCCTGTGACGTTAGGGACGTATGGGACATATGGGACATCTGGGACGCCTGGGACATTAGGGACATATGAGACATATAGAACATCTGGGACGTCTGGGACGTTAGGGACATATAGGACATCTAGGACGTCTGGGACGTTAGGGAAATATGGGACATCTAGGACGTCTGGGACGTTAGGCACATATGCAACATCTGGGACGTCTAGGACGTGAGAATCATACGGGACAGCTGGGACTTCTGGGACATGAGGGAAATATGGGACATCTAGGACGTCTGGGACGTTAGGGACATATGGAACATCTAGGACGCCTGGGACATTAGGGACATATGGAACATATGGGACATCTGGGACGTCTGGGACGTTAGGGACATATGGGACATCTGGGACATCTGGGACGTTAAGGACAAATGGGACATCTAGGACGTCTAGGACGTCTGGGACGTTAAGGACATATCGGACATTTAGGACGCCTGAGACATTAGGGACATATGGGACATATGGAACATCTGGGACGCCTGGGACATTAGGGACATATGGGACATCTGGGACGTCTGGGACGTTAGGGACATATGGGACATCTGGGACGTCTGGGACGTTAAGAACATCTAGGACGTCTGGGACGTCTGGGACGTTAAGTACTTATGGGACATTTAAGACGCCTGGGACGTTAGGGACATATGGGATATATAGAACATCCGGGACGCCTGGAACATAAGGGACATATGGGACATATGGGACATCTGGGACGGCTGGGACGTTAGGGACATATAGGACATCTAGGACGTCTGGGACGTTAGGGACATATGGGACATCTAGGACGTCTGGGACGTCTGGGACGTTAGGGACATACGGAACAGCTGGGACGTCTGGGACGTTAGGGACATATGAGACATTTAGGACGTCTGGGACGTTAGAAACATATGGAACATCTTAGACGCCTGTGACATTAGGGACATATGGGACATATGGGACATCTGGGATGTCTGGGACGTTACGGACATATGGGACATCTGGGACGTCTGGGACGATAAGGACATATGGGACATCGAGGACGTCTGGGACGTCTGGGACGTTAAGGACATATGGGACATTTAGAACGCCTGGGACGTTAGAAACATATGGGACATCTGGGACGCCTGGGACATTAGGGACATATGGGACATATGTGACATCTGGGATGTCTGGGACGTTACGGACATATGGGACATCTGGGACGTCTGGGACGATAAGGACATATGGGACATCGAGGACGTCTGGGACGTCTGGGACGTTAAGGACATATTTGACATTTAGGACGCCTGGGACATTAGGGACATATGGGACATATGGGACATCTGGGACGTCTGGGACGTTAAGGACATATGGGACATCTAGGACGTCTGGGACGTCTGGGACGTTAAGGACATATGGGAAATTTAGGACGGTTGGGACATTAGGGACATATGGGACATATGGGACATCTGGGACGCCTGGGACATTAAGGACATACGAGACATATGGAAGATCTGGGACGTTTGGGACGTTAGGGACATATGGGACATCTGGGACTTCTGGGACGTTAAGGACATATGGAACATCTAGGACGTCTGGGACGTTATAGACATCTGGGACATCTGGGACGTCTGGGACGTTAGCGAGATATGGGACATCTGGGACGTCTGGGACGTTAGGGACATATAGGACGGCTAGGACGTTAGGGACATACGGGACAGCTGGGACGTCTGGGACGGTAGCGACATATGGGACATTTAGGACGTCTGGGACGTTAGGGACATATGGAACATCTAGGACGCCTAGGACATTAGGGGCATATGGGACATATGGAGCATCTGGGACGTCTGGGACGGTAGCGACATATGGGACATTTAAGACGTCTGGGACGTTAGGGACATATGGAACATCTAGGACGCCTAGGACATTAGGGGCATATGGGACATATGGGACATCTGGGACGTCTGGGACGTTAAGGACCTATGGGACATCTAAAACGTTTGGGACGTCTGGGACGTTAAGGACATATGGAACATTTAGGACGCCTGGGACATTAGAGACATAAGAGACATATGGAACATTTGGGACGTCTGGGACGTTAGGGACATATGCAACATCTGGGACGTCTGGGTCGTCTGGGACGTTAGAATCATACGGGACAGCTGGGACGACTTGGACATGAGGGACATATGGGACATTTAGGATGTCTGGGACGTTAGGGACATATGGAACATCTAGGACGCCTCGGACATTAAGGACATATGGGACATATGTGACATCTGGGACGTCTGGGACGTTAAGGACATATGGGACATTTAGGACGCCTGTGACATTAGGGACGTATGGGACATATGGGACATCTGGGACGCCTGGGACATTAGGGACATAAGAGACATATGGAACATCTGGGACGTCTGGGACGTTAGGGACATATAAGACATCTAGGACGTCTGGGACGTTAGGGAAATATGGGACATCTAGGACGTCTGGGACGTTAGGGACATATGCAACATCTGGGACGTCTGGGTCGTCTGGGACGTTAGAATCATACGGGACAGCTGGGACGACTTGGACATGAGGGACATATGGGACATTTAGGATGTCTGGGACGTTAGGGACATATGGAACATCTAGGACGCCTGGGACATTAGGGACATATGGGACATATGGGACATCTGGGACGTCTGGGACGTTAGGGACATATGGGACATCTGGGACATCTGGGACGTTAAGGACATATGGGACATCTAGGACGTCTGGGACGTTAGGGACGTATGCAACATCTGGGACGTCTGGGACGTCTGGGACGTTAGAATCATACGGGACAGCTGGGACGACTTGGACATGAGGGACATATGGGACATTTAGGATGTCTGGGACGTTAGGGACATATGGAACATCTAGGACGCCTGGGACATTAGGGACATATGGGACATATGGGACATCTAGGACGTCTGGGACGTTAAGGACATATCGGACATTTAGGACGCCTGGGACATTAAGGACATATGGGACATATGGAACATCTGGGACGCCTGGGACATTAGGGACATATGGGACATATGGGACATCTGGGAGGTCTGGGACGTTAGGGACATATGGGACATCTGGGACGTCTGGGACGTTAAGGACATATGGGACATATGGAACATCTGGGACGTATGCGACGTTAGGGACATATAGGACATTTAGGACGTCTGGGACGTTAGGCACATATTGGACATCTAGGACCTCTGGGAGGCTGGGACGTTAGGGACATACGGGACAGCTGAGACGTCTGGGACGTTATAGACATATGGGACATTTAGAACGTCTGGGACGTTAGGGACATATGGAACATCTAGGACGCCTTGGACATTAGGGACATATGGGACATATGGGACATCTGGGACGCCTGGGACATTAGGGACATATGAGACATATAGAACATCTGGGACGTCTGGGACGTTAGGGACATATAGGACATCTAGGACGTCTGGGACGTTAGGGAAATATGGGACATCTAGGACGTCTGGGACGTTAGGGACATATGCAACATCTGGGACGACTGGGACGTGAGAATCATACGGGACAGCTAAGACGTCTGGGACATGAGGGAAATATGGGACATCTAGGACGTCTGGGACGTTAGGGACATATTAGACATCTGGGACGTCTAGGACGTTAAGGACATATGGGACATCTAGGACGTCTGGGACGTCTGGGACGTTAGGGACATATGGGACATTTAGGACGCCTGGGACATTAGGGACATATGGGACATATGGGACATCTGGGACGCCTGGGACATTAGGGACATATGGGACATATTGGACATCTGGGACGTCTGGGACGTTAGGGACATATGGGACATCTGGGACGTCTGGGACGTTAAGGACATATGGGACATCGAGGACGTCTGGGACGTCTGGGACGTTTAGGACATATGGGACATTTAGGACGCCTCGGACATTAGGGACATATGGGACATATGTGACATCTGGGACGTCTGGGACGTTAAGGACATATGGAACATTTAGGACGCCTGTGACATTAGGGACGTATGGGACATATGGGACATCTGGGACGCCTGGGACATTAGGGACATAAGAGACATATGGAACATCTGGGACGTCTGGGACGTTAGGGACATATAAGACATCTAGGACGTCTGGGACGTTAGGGACATATGCAACATCTGGGACGTCTGGGACGTCTGGGACGTTCGAATCATACGGGACAGCTGGGACGTCTTGGACATGAGGGACATATGGGACATTTAGGATGTCTGGGACGTTAGGGACATATGGAACGTCTAGGACGCCTGGGACATTAGGGACATATGGGACATATGGGACATCTGGGACGTCTGGGACGTTAGGGACATATGGGACATCTGGGACATCTGGGACGTTAAGGACATATGGGACATCTAGGACGTCTAGGACGTCTGGGACGTTAAGGACATATAGGACATTTAGGACGCCTGGCACATTAGGGACATATGGGACATATGGAACATCTGGGACGCCTGGGACATTAGGGACATATGGGACATATGGGACATCTGGGACGTCTGGGACGTTAGGGACATATGGGACATCTGGGACGTCTGGGACGTTAAGGACATATGGGACATCTGGGACGTATGCGACGTTAGGGACATATAGGACATCTAGGACGTCTGGGACATTAGGGACATATGGGACATCTAGGACCTCTGGGAGGTTGGGACGTTAGGGACATACGGGACAGCTGGGACGTCTGGGACGTTATAGACATATGGGACATTTAGGACGTCTGGGTCGTTAGGGACATATGGAACATCTAGGACGCCTGGGACATTAGGGACATATGGGACATATGGGACACCTGGGACGTCTGGAACGTTAAGGACATATGGAACATCTGGGACGTCTGGGACGTTAAGGACATATGGGACATCGAGGACGTCTGGGACGTCTGGGACGTTAAGGACATATGGGACAGTTAGGACGCCTGGGACATTAGGGACATATGGGACATATGGGGCATCTGGGACGTCTGGGACGTTAAGGACATATGAGACATTTAGGACGCCTGTGACATTAGGGACGTATGGGACATATGGGACATCTGCGACGCCTGGGACATTAAGGACATATGAGACATATAGAACATCTGGGACGTCTGGGACGTTAGGGACATATAGGACATCTAGGACGTCTGGGACGTTAGGGAAATATGGGACATCTAGGACGTCTGGGACGTTAGGGACATATGCAACATCTGGGACGTCTGGGACGTAAGAATCATACGGGACAGCTAAGACGTCTGGGACATGAGGGAAATATGGGACATCTAGGACGTCTGGGACGTTAGCGACATATGGAACATCTAGGACGCCTGGGACATTAGGGACATATGGGACATATGGGACATCTGAGACGTCTGGGACGTTAGGGACATATGGGACATCTGGGACATCTGGGACGTTAAGGACAAATGGGACATCAAGGACGTCTGGGACGTTAAGGACATATCGGACATTTAGGACGCCTGGGACAGTAGGGACATATGGGACATATGGAACATCTGGGACGCCTGGGACATTAGGGACATATGGGACATATGGGACATCTGGGACCTCTGGGACGTTAGGGACATATGGGACATCTGGGACGTCTGGGACGTTAAGGACATCTAGGACGTCTGGGACGTCTGGGACGTTAAGTACATATGGGACATTTAAGACGCCTGGGACGTTAGGGACATATGGGATATATAGAACATCTGGGACGCCTGGAACATTAGGGACATATGGGACATATGGGACATTTACAACGTCTGGGACGTTAGGGGCATATGGGACATCTAGGACGTCTGGGACGTCTGGGACGTTAGGGACATACGGGACAGCTGGGACGTCTGGGACGTTAGGGACATATGAGACATTTAGGACGTCTGGGACGTTAGAAACATATGGAACATCTAGGACGCCTGGGACATTAGGGACATATGGGACATATGGGACATCTGGGATGTCTGGGACGTTACGGACATATGGGACATCTGGGACGTCTGGGACGATAAGGACATATGGGACATCTGGGACGCCTGGGACATTAGGGACATATGGGACATATGGGACATCTGGGATGTCTGGGACGTTACGGACATATGGGACATCTGGGACGTCTGGGACGATAAGGACATATGGAACATCGAGGACGTCTGGGACGTCTGGGACGTTAAGGACATATTTGACATTTAGGACGCCTGGGACATTAGGGACATATAGGACATATGGGGCATTTGGGACGTCTGGGACATCTAGGACGTCTGGGACGCCTGGGACATTAAGGACATACGGGACATATGGAACATCTGGGACGTTTGGGACGTTAGGGACATATGGGACATCTAGGACGCCTGGGACATTAGGGACATATGGGACATATGGGACATCTGGGATGTCTGGGACGTTACGGACATATGGGACATCTGGGACTTCTGGGGCGTTAAGGACATATGGAACATCTAGGACGCCTGGGACGTTAGGGACATATGGGACATCTGGGACGTCTGGGACGTTAGCGAGATATGGGACATCTGGGACGTCTGGGACGTTAGGGACATATAGGACATCTAGGACGTCTGGGACGTTAGAGACATACGGGACAGCTGGGACGTCTGGGACGGTAGCGACATATGGGACATTTAGGACGTCTGGGACGTTAGGGACATATGGAACATCTAGGACGCCTTGGACATTAGGGGCATATGGGACATATGGAACATCTGGGACGTCTGGGACGTTAGGGACATATGGGACATCTGGGACGTCTGGGACGTTAAGGACCTATGGGACATCTAAAACGTTTGGGACGTCTGGGACGTTAAGGACATATGGGACATTTAGGACGCCTGGGACATTAGGGACATAAGTGACATATCGGCCATCTGGGACGCCTGGGACATTAGGGACATATGGGACATATGGGACATCTGGGACGACTTGGACGTCTGGGACGTTAGGGACATATAGGACATCTAAAACGTCTGGGACGTTAGGGACATATGGAACATCTAGGACGCCTGGGACATTAGGGACATATGGGACATATAAGACATCTGGGACGTCTGGGACGTTAGGGACATATTAGACATCTGGGACGTCTGGGACGTTAAGGACATATGGGACATCTAGGACGTCTGGGACGTCTGGGACGATAAGGACATATGGGACATTTAGGACGCCTGGGACATTAGGGACATATGGGACATATGGGACATCTGGGACGCCTGGGACATTAGGGACATATGGGACATATTGGACATCTGGGACGTCTGAGACGTTAGGGACATATGGGACATCTGGGACGTCTGGGACGTTAAGGACATATGGGACATCGAGGACGTCTGGGACGTTTAGGACATATGGGACATTTAGGACGACTGAGACGTCTGGGACGTTAAGGACATATGGGACATTTAGGACGCCTGGTACATTAGGGACATATGGGACATATGTGACATCTGGGACGTCTGGGACGTTAAGGACATTAGGGACATCTAGGACGACTGAGACGTCTGGGACGTTAAGGACATATGGGACATTTAGGACGCCTGGTACATTAGGGACATATGGAACATATGGAACATCTGGGACGTCTGGGACGTTAGGGACATATGGGACATCTGGGACGTCTGGGACGTTAGTTACATATAGGACATCTAGGACGTCTGGGACGTTAAATACATATGGGACATCTAGGACGTCTGGGACGTCTGGGACGTTAGAAACATACGGGACAACTGGGACGTCTGGGACATTAGGGACATAAGGGACATTTAGGACGTCTGGGACGTTAGGGACATATGGAACATCTAGGACGCCTGGGACATTAGGGACATGTGGGACATATGGGACATCTGGGACGTATGGGACGTTTGGGACGTTAGGGACATATGGGACATCTGGGACGTCTGGGACGTTAAGGCCATATGGGGCATCTAGGACGTCTGGGACGTCTGGGACGTTAAGGACATATGGGACATATGGGACATCTGGGACGCCTGGGACATTAGGGACATATGGGACATCTGGGACGTATAGCACGTTTGGGACGTTAGGGACATATGGGACATCTAGGACGTCTGGGACGCCTGGGACATTAAGGACATACGGGACATATGGAACATCTGGGACGTTTGGGACGTTAGGGACATATGGGACATCTAGGACGCCTGGGACATTAGGGACATATGGGACATATGGGACATCTGGGACGTCTGGGACGTTAGGGACATATGGGACATCTGGGACATCTGGGACGTTAAGGACAAATGGGACATCAAGGACGTCTGGGACGTTAAGGACATATCGGACATTTAGGACGCCTGGGACAGTAGGGACATATGGGACATATGGAACATCTGGGACGCCTGGGACATTAGGGACATATGGGACATATGGGACATCTGGGACCTCTGGGACGTTAGGGACATATGGGACATCTGGGACGTCTGGGACGTTAAGGACATCTAGGACGTCTGGGACGTCTGGGACGTTAAGTACATATGGGACATTTAAGACGCCTGGGACGTTAGGGACATATGGGATATATAGAACATCTGGGACGCCTGGAACATTAGGGACATATGGGACATATGGGACATTTACTACGTCTGGGACGTTAGGGGCATATGGGACATCTAGGACGTCTGGGACGTCTGGGACGTTAGGGACATACGGGACAGCTGGGACGTCTGGGACGTTAGGGACATATGAGACATTTAGGACGTCTGGGACGTTAGAAACATATGGAACATCTAGGACGCCTGGGACATTAGGGACATATGGGACATATGGGACATCTGGGATGTCTGGGACGTTACGGACATATGGGACATCTGGGACGTCTGGGACGATAAGGACATATGGGACATCTGGGACGCCTGGGACATTAGGGACATATGGGACATATGGGACATCTGGGATGTCTGGGACGTTACGGACATATGGGACATCTGGGACGTCTGGGACGATAAGGACATATGGAACATCGAGGACGTCTGGGACGTCTGGGACGTTAAGGACATATTTGACATTTAGGACGCCTGGGACATTAGGGACATATAGGACATATGGGGCATTTGGGACGTCTGGGACATCTAGGACGTCTGGGACGCCTGGGACATTAAGGACATACGGGACATATGGAACATCTGGGACGTTTGGGACGTTAGGGACATATGGGACATCTAGGACGCCTGGGACATTAGGGACATATGGGACATATGGGACATCTGGGATGTCTGGGACGTTACGGACATATGGGACATCTGGGACTTCTGGGGCGTTAAGGACATATGGAACATCTAGGACGCCTGGGACGTTAGGGACATATGGGACATCTGGGACGTCTGGGACGTTAGCGAGATATGGGACATCTGGGACGTCTGGGACGTTAGGGACATATAGGACATCTAGGACGTCTGGGACGTTAGAGACATACGGGACAGCTGGGACGTCTGGGACGGTAGCGACATATGGGACATTTAGGACGTCTGGGACGTTAGGGACATATGGAACATCTAGGACGCCTTGGACATTAGGGGCATATGGGACATATGGAACATCTGGGACGTCTGGGACGTTAGGGACATATGGGACATCTGGGACGTCTGGGACGTTAAGGACCTATGGGACATCTAAAACGTTTGGGACGTCTGGGACGTTAAGGACATATGGGACATTTAGGACGCCTGGGGCATTAGGGACATAAGTGACATATGGGCCATCTGGGACGCCTGGGACATTAGGGACATATGGGACATATGGGACATCTGGGACGACTTGGACGTCTGGGACGTTAGGGACATATAGGACATCTAAAACGTCTGGGACGTTAGGGACATATGGAACATCTAGGACGCCTGGGACATTAGGGACATATGGGACATATAAGACATCTGGGACGTCTGGGACGTTAGGGACATATTAGACATCTGGGACGTCTGGGACGTTAAGGACATATGGGACATCTAGGACGTCTGGGACGTCTGGGACGATAAGGACATATGGGACATTTAGGACGCCTGGGACATTAGGGACATATGGGACATATGGGACATCTGGGACGCCTGGGACATTAGGGACATATGGGACATATTGGACATCTGGGACGTCTGAGACGTTAGGGACATATGGGACATCTGGGACGTCTGGGACGTTAAGGACATATGGGACATCGAGGACGTCTGGGACGTCTGGGACGTTTAGGACATATGGGACATTTAGGACGACTGAGACGTCTGGGACGTTAAGGACATATGGGACATTTAGGACGCCTGGTACATTAGGGACATATGGGACATATGTGACATCTGGGACGTCTGGGACGTTAGGGACATACGGGACATCTGGGACGTCTGGGACGTTAGTTACATATAGGACATCTAGGACGTCTGGGACGTTAAATACATATGGGACATCTAGGACGTCTGGGACGTCTGGGACGTTAGAAACATACGGGACAACTGGGACGTCTGGGACATTAGGGACATAAGGGACATTTAGGACGTCTGGGACGTTAGGGACATATGGAACATCTAGGACGCCTGGGACATTAGGGACATATGGGACATATGGGACATCTGGGACGTATGGGACGTTTGGGACGTTAGGGACATATGGGACATCTGGGACGTCTGGGACGTTAAGGCCATATGGGGCATCTAGGACGTCTGGGACGTCTGGGACGTTAAGGACATATGGGACATATGGGACATCTGGGACGCCTGGGACATTAGGGACATATGGGACATCTGGGACGTATAGCACGTTTGGGACGTTAGGGACATATAGGACATCTAGGACGTCTGGGACGTTAGGGACATATGGGACATGTAGGACCTCTGGGACGTCTGGGACGTTAGGGACATACGGGACAGCTGGGACGTCTGGGACGTTATAGACATATGGGACATTTAGGACGTCAGGGACGTTAGGGACATATGGGACATACGGGACATCTGGGACGTCTGGGACATTAGGGACATATGGGACATCTGGGACGTCTGGTACGTTAAGGACATATGGGACATATGGGACATCTGGGACGTATGGGACGTTAGGAACATATAGGACATCGAGGACGTCTGGGACGTTAGGGACATATGGGACATCTAGGACCTCTGGGACGTCTGGGACTTTAGGGACATACGGGACAGCTGGGACGTCTGGGACGTTATAGACATATGGGACATTTAGGACGTCTGGGTCGTTAGGGACATATGGAACATCTAGGACGCCTCGGACATTAGGGACATATGGGACATATGGGACACCTGGGACGTCTGGAAAGTTAAGGACATATGGAACATCTGGGACGTCTGGGACGTTAAGGACATATGGGACATCGAGGACGTCTGGGACGTCTGGGACGTTAAGGACATATGGGACAGTTGGGACGCCTGGGACATTAGGGACATATGGGACATATGGGACATCTGGGACGTCTGGGACGTTAAGGACATATAGGACATTTAGGACGCCTGTGACATTAGGGACGTATGGGACATATGGGACATCTGGGACGCCTGGGACATTAGGGATATATGAGACATATAGAACATCTGGGACGTCTGGGACGTTAGGGACATATAGGACATCTAGGACGTCTGGGACGTTAGGGAAATATGGGACATCTAGGACGTCTGGGACGTTAAGGACATATGCAACATCTGGGACGTCTGGGACGTGAGAATCATACGGGACAGCTGGGACGTCTGGGACATGAGGGAAATATGGGACATCTAGGACGTCTGGGACGTTAGGGACATATGGAACATCTAGGACGCCTGGGACATTAGGGACATATGGAACATATGGGACATCTGGGACGTCTGGGACGTTAGGGACATATGGGACATCTGGGACATCTGGGACGTTAAGGACAAATGGGACATCTAGGACGTCTAGGACGTCTGGGACGTTAAGGACATATCGGACATTTAGAACGCCTGAGACATTAGGGACATATGGGACATATGGAACATCTGGGACGCCTGGGACATTAGGGACATATGGGACATCTGGGTCGTCTGGGACGTTAGGGACATATGGGACATCTGGGACGTCTGGGACGTTAAGACCATCTAGGACGTCTGGGACGTCTGCGACGTTAAGTACATATGAGACATTTAAGACGCCTGGGACGTTAGGGACATATGGGATATATAGAACATCCGGGACGCCTGGAACATAAGGGACATATGGGACATATGGGACATCTGGCACGGCTGGGACGTTAGGGACATATAGGACATCTAGGACGTCTGGGACGTTAGGGACATATGGGACATCTAGGACGTCTGGGACGTCTGGGACGTTAGGGACATACGGGACAGCTGGGACGTCTGGGACGTTAGGGACATATGAGACATTTAGGACGTCTGGGACGTTAGAAACATATGGAACATCTTAGACGCCTGGGACATTAGGGACATATAGGACATATAAGACATTTGGGACGTCTGGGACATCTAGGACTTCTGGGACGCCTGGGACATTAAGGACATACGAGACATATGGAACATCTGGGACGTTTGGGACGTTAGGGACATATGGGACATCTGGGACTTCTGGGGCGTTAAGGACATATGGAACATCTAGGACGCCTGGGACGTTAGGGACATATGGGACATCTGGGACGTCTGGGACGTTAGCGAGGTATGGGACATCTGGGACGTCTGGGACGTTAGGGACATATAGGACATCTAGGACGTCTGGGACGTTAGGGACATACGGGACAGCTGGGACGTCTGGGACGGTAGCGACATATGGGACATTTAGGACGTCTGGGACGTTAGGGACATATGGAACATTTAGGACGCATTGGACATTAGGGGCATATGGGACATATGGAACATCTGGGACGTCTGGGACGTTAAGGACCTATGGGACATCTAAAACGTTTGGGACGTCTGGGACGTTAAGGACATATGGGACATTTAGGACGCCTGGGACATTAGGGACATAAGTGACATATGGGCCATCTGGGACGCCTGGGACATTAGGGACATATGGGACATATGGGACATCTGGGACGACTTGGACGTCTGGGACGTTAGGGACATATAGGACATCTAAAACGTCTGGGACGTTAGGGACATATGGAACATCTAGGACGTCTGGGACGTCTGGGACGTTAGGGACATGCGGGACAGCTGGGACGTCTGGGACGTTAAGGACATATGGGACATTTAGGACGTCTGGGACGTTAGGGACATATGGAACATCTAGGACGACTGGGACATTAGGGACATATGGGACATATAAGACATCTGGGACGTCTGGGACGTTAGGGACATATTAGACATCTGGGACGTCTGGGACGTTAAGGACATATGGGACATCTAGGACGTCTGGGACGTCTGGGACGTTAAGGGCATATGGG
This sequence comes from Agriotes lineatus, assembly GCA_940337035.1. Classification (NCBI taxonomy): domain Eukaryota; kingdom Metazoa; phylum Arthropoda; class Insecta; order Coleoptera; family Elateridae; genus Agriotes; species Agriotes lineatus. The sequence goes on from CALNHX010006215.1 coordinate 88,143, forward strand.
ATATTTAGGACGCCTGGGACATTAGGGACATATGGGACATATGGGACATCTGGGACGCCTGGGACATTAGGGACATATTGGACATCTGGGACGTCTAAGACGTTAGGGACATATGGGACATCTGGGACATCTGGGACTTTAAGGACATATGGGACATCGAGGACGTCTGGGACGTCTGGGACGTTTAGGACATATGGGACATTTAGGACGCCTCGGACATTAGGGACATTAGGGACATATGTGACATCTGAGACGTCTGGGACGTTAAGGACATTAGGGACATCTAGGACGACTGAGACGTCTGGGACGTTAAGGACATATGGGACATTTAGGACGCCTGGTACATAAGGGACATATGGAACATATGGGACATCTGGAACGCCTGGGACATTAGGGACATATAGAACATATGGAACATCTGGGACGTCTGGGACGTTAGGGACATATGGGACATCTGGGACGTCTGGGACGTTAGTTACATATAGGACATCTAGGACGTCTTGGACGTTAAAAACATATGGGACATCTAGGACGTCTGGGACGTCTGAGACGTTAGAAACATACGGGACAACTGGGACGTCTGGGACATTAGGGACATAAGGGACATTTAGGACGTCTGGGACGTTAGGGACATATGGAACATCTAGGACGCCTGGGACATTAGGGACATATGGGACATATGGGACATCTGGGACGTATGGGACGTTTGGGACGTTAGGGACATATGGGACATCTGGGACGTCTGGGACGTTAAGGACATATGGGACATATGGGACATCTGGGACGCCTGGGACATTAGGGACATATGGGACATATGGGACATCTGGGACGTTTAGCACGTTTGGGACGTTAGGGACATATAGGACATCTAGGACGTCTGGGACGTTAGGGGACATATGGGACATGTAGGACCTCTGGGACGTCTGGGACGTTAGGGATATACGGGACAGCTGGGACGTCTGGGACGTTATAGGCATATGGGACATTTAGGACGTCTGGGACGTTAGGGACATATGGGACATACGGGACATCTGGGACGTCTGGGACGTTAGGGACATATGGGACATACGGGACATCTGGGACGTTTGGTACGTTAAGGACATATGGGACATATGGGACATCTGGGACGTATGGGACGTAAGGAACATATAGGACATCGAGGACGTCTGGGACGTTAGGGACATATAGGACATCTAGGACCTCTGGGACGTCTGGGACTTTAGGGACATACGGGACAGCTGGGACGTCTGGGACGTTATAGACATATGGGACATTTAGGACGTCTGGGTCGTTAGGGACATATGGAACATCTAGGACGCCTCGGACATTAGGGACATATGGGACATATGGGACACCTGGGACGTCTGGAACGTTAAGGACATATGGAACATCTGGGACGTCTGGGACGTTAAGGACATATGGGACATCGAGGACGTCTGGGACGTCTGGGACGTTAAGGACATATGGGACAGTTGGGACGCCTGGGACATTAGGGACATATGGGACATATGGGACATCTGGGACGTTTGGGACGTTAAGGACATATGGGACATTTAGGACGCTTGTGACATTAGGGACGTATGGGACATATGGGACATCTGGGACGCCTGGGACATTAGGGACATATGAGACATATAGAACATCTGGGACGTCTGGGACGTTAGGGACATATAGGACATCTAGAACGTCTGGGACGTTAGGGAAATATGGGACATCTAGGACGTCTGGGACGTTAGGCACATATGCAACATCTGGGACGTCTGGGACGTGAGAATCATACGGGACAGCTGGGACGTCTGGGACATGAGGGAAATATGGGACATCTAGGACGTCTGAGACGTTAGGGACATATGGAACATCTAGGACGCCTGGGACATTAGGGCCATATGGAACATATGAGACATCTGGGACGTCTGGGACGTTAGGGACATATGGGACATCTGGGACATCTGGGACTTTAAGGACAAATGGGACATCTAGGACGTCTAGGACGTCTGGGACGTTAAGGACATATCGGACATTTAGGACGCCTGAGACATTAGGGACATATGGGACATATGGAACATCTGGGACGCCTGGGACATTAGGGACATATGGGACATCTGGGACGTCTGGGACGTTAGGGACATATGGGATGTCTGGGACGTTAAGAACATCTAGGACGTCTGGGACGTCTGGGACGTTAAGTACATATGGGACATTTAAGACGCCTGGGACGTTAGGGACATATGGGATATATAGAACATCCGGGACGCCTGGAACATAAGGGACATATGGGGCATATGAGACATTTAGGACGTCTGGGACGTTAGAAACATATGGAACATCTTAGACGCCTGGGACATTAGGGACATATGGGACATATGGGACATCTGGGATGTCTGGGACGTTACGGACATATGGGACATCTGGGACGTCTGGGACGATAAGGACATATGGGACATCGAGGACGTCTGGGACGTCTGGGACGTTAAGGACATATGGGACATTTAGAACGCCTGGGACGTTAGAAACATATGGGACATCTGGGACGCCTGGGACATTAGGGACATATGGGACATATGTGACATCTGGGATGTCTGGGACGTTACGGACATATGGGACATCTGGGACGTCTGGGACGATAAGGACATATGGGACATCGAGGACGTCTGGGACGTCTGGGACGTTAAGGACATATTTGACATTTAGGACGCCTGGGACATTCGGGACATATGGGACATATGGGACACCTGGGACGTCTGGAACGTTAAGGACATGTGGAACATCTGGGACGTCTGGGACGTTAAGGACATATGGGACATCGAGGACGTCTGGGACGTCTGGGACGTTAAGGACATATGGGACAGTTGGGACGCCTGGGACATTAGGGACATATGGGACATCTGGGACGTTTGGGACTTTAAGGACATATGGGACATTTAGGACGCCTGTGACGATAGGGACGTATGGGACATATGGGACATCTGGGACGCCTGGGACATTAGGGACATATGAGACATATAGAACATCTGGGACGTCTGGGACGTTAGGGACATATAGGACATCTAGGACGTCTGGGACGTTAGGGAAATATGGGACATCTAGGACGTCTGGGACGTTAGGCACATATGCAACATCTGGGACGTCTGGGACGTGAGAATCATACGGGACAGCTGGGACTTCTGGGACATGAGGGAAATATGGGACATCTAGGACGTCTGGGACGTTAGGGACATATGGAACATCTAGGACGCCTGGGACATTAGGGACATATGGAACATATGGGACATCTGGGACGTCTGGGACGTTAGGGACATATGGGACATCTGGGACATCTGGGACGTTAAGGACAAATGGGACATCTAGGACGTCTAGGACGTCTGGGACGTTAAGGACATATCGGACATTTAGGACGCCTGAGACATTAGGGACATATGGGACATATGGAACATCTGGGACGCCTGGGACATTAGGGACATATGGGACATCTGGGACGTCTGGGACGTTAGGGACATATGGGACATCTGGGACGTCTGGGACGTTAAGAACATCTAGGACGTCTGGGACGTCTGGGACGTTAAGTACTTATGGGACATTTAAGACGCCTGGGACGTTAGGGACATATGGGATATATAGAACATCCGGGACGCCTGGAACATAAGGGACATATGGGACATATGGGACATCTGGGACGGCTGGGACGTTAGGGACATATAGGACATCTAGGACGTCTGGGACGTTAGGGACATATGGGACATCTAGGACGTCTGGGACGTCTGGGACGTTAGGGACATACGGAACAGCTGGGACGTCTGGGACGTTAGGGACATATGAGACATTTAGGACGTCTGGGACGTTAGAAACATATGGAACATCTTAGACGCCTGGGACATTAGGGACATATGGGACATATGGGACATCTGGGATGTCTGGGACGTTACGGACATATGGGACATCTGGGACGTCTGGGACGATAAGGACATATGGGACATCGAGGACGTCTGGGACGTCTGGGACGTTAAGGACATATGGGACATTTAGAACGCCTGGGACGTTAGAAACATATGGGACATCTGGGACGCCTGGGACATTAGGGACATATGGGACATATGTGACATCTGGGATGTCTGGGACGTTACGGACATATGGGACATCTGGGACGTCTGGGACGATAAGGACATATGGGACATCGAGGACGTCTGGGACGTCTGGGACGTTAAGGACATATTTGACATTTAGGACGCCTGGGACATTAGGGACATATGGGACATATGGGACATCTGGGACGTCTGGGACGTTAAGGACATATGGGACATCTAGGACGTCTGGGACGTCTGGGACGTTAAGGACATATGGGAAATTTAGGACGGTTGGGACATTAGGGACATATGGGACATCTGGGACGCCTGGGACATTAAGGACATACGAGACATATGGAACATCTGGGACGTTTGGGACCTTAGGGACATATGGGACATCTGGGACTTCTGGGACGTTAAGGACATATGGAACATCTAGGACGTCTGGGACGTTATAGACATCTGGGACATCTGGGACGTCTGGGACGTTAGCGAGATATGGGACATCTGGGACGTCTGGGACGTTAGGGACATATAGGACGTCTAGGACGTTAGGGACATACGGGACAGCTGGGACGTCTGGGACGGTAGCGACATATGGGACATTTAGGACGTCTGGGACGTTAGGGACATATGGAACATCTAGGACGCCTAGGACATTAGGGGCATATGGGACATATAGAGCATCTGGGACGTCTGGGACGGTAGCGACATATGGGACATTTAAGACGTCTGGGACGTTAGGGACATATGGAACATCTAGGACGCCTAGGACATTAGGGGCATATGGGACATATGGGACATCTGGGACGTCTGGGACGTTAAGGACCTATGGGACATCTAAAACGTTTGGGACGTCTGGGACGTTAAGGACATATGGAACATTTAGGACGCCTGGGACATTAGAGACATAAGAGACATATGGAACATCTGGGACGTCTGGGACGTTAGGGACATATGCAACATCTGGGACGTCTGGGTCGTCTGGGACGTTAGAATCATACGGGACAGCTGGGACGACTTGGACATGAGGGACATATGGGACATTTAGGATCTCTGGGACGTTAGGGACATATGGAACATCTAGGACGCCTCGGACATTAGGGACATATGGGACATATGTGACATCTGGGACGTCTGGGACGTTAAGGACATATGGGACATTTAGGACGCCTGTGACATTAGGGACGTATGGGACATATGGGACATCTGGGACGTCTGGGACGTTAGGTAC
>CALNHX010006216.1:0-93436 GCA_940337035.1 Agriotes lineatus
TGTACGTCGTCGGTATTTTCTAAAAGGTTCAATGGAAATATAAATTTAGTAATATTAATTAAAAGCAGAAAATATGAATTACTAACGCACACAATAATAATTCAAATAAGTGTTATTTATTCCTCAAATTTCAAAATGTAATTCCAGATTTTTAGCAACAAGCTTTAACTGAAGATTTAAAAGAATTAAAAAAAAAGTGGACGTGGAGATCTCCCTGGACTTTCCCATACTGGAAACTGTTCATATCGTCTTTATTCAACAGTAGAGTTATTTTCCTCAAAACGGTGGTTTATAATAACTGCTAAAATGTTATAATAATATTCGTACTGCTGGATAAGTAATCCTAAAGGCTGTTATGTCGTTTGTTTTGGCATGATTCTATTTTCTAAGTAAAGGTATAAACATCGGTAAATTATTCTAAGTAACCTTAAGTTGCAGACTGAAAGTATCAAAACGCAGGTTTATTTTTAAACGATCAAATAATTCATTCCAACTATCGTACGTCATGTCATCCGTCATCCATCAAAAGAATCTACAGTAATTAAATTCACTGACATGGCAAATAAATATGACTAAACTATTGATAAAAATTAGATTTGATAACATGAAATAACATTTTATGGTCAAAATTTATTTAAAAACAATTTAAATTCAAACACATTTAGTAAATTTATTCAGAAAGTGTATAATGGTTACAAAAAGATTATTTATATATTGAAATACAGACACTGCTGCTCATGTAAGTCAGTGATAGTCTTAGTAACAAAACGTGTAAGTCAGTGATTATATTTGTTTGCTGCTTTTTCTTGACAACGGAACTTTATATTATTATTAACTTCCTAGGATAATAAAATTAGCAAGGCAAGACATAGACTTAGACGTTTTGTTTATATACACAAGTGTTTATGTGACAAAAAATCTAATAACATAACTCGGAATGTATCGCCTATTAACATTTTTGGCAGGCAACAAACCGCGGCTTCGCATTGGCTTGTACTTGCCTACCTCAAATGTTAAGAGGTCCTTACATTCCTTGTTATTTAAATAGCTATTAAAAGAAGCTTATGAAGCACGTACTGTGCACTCTTTTCCACACCACCATGAGGTAGAGTTGACGGCGCGTTTTTTTTTATGTGGTATCCCCAGGAGGCCTATTCCACATGTCGCAAAGAAAGTGGTCGCTGCTGTATTAATTGTTCATTATAAAAATAAATTGATACACTGTGGTTTTTTATCTCGTTACAGCACATATTACGTGCATCGTTGTTTCATGAGTGTTTAAAATTTTGATAACATTTGAAATAAATGAATTTCATAGTTGCCGCAGCGACATCTATGAAATTAGTTTATTTCAAATGTTATCAAAATTTTAAACACTCATGTAAAAACGATGCACGTAATATGTGCTGTAACGAGATAAAAAACCACAATGTATATATTTATTTTTATAATGAACAATCATTACATTTTAACTGGTACTCACTCCAGTGCCTCCTGTAATAAAATAATTATTAGGTAATTTAATACTAATTTTTTAATACTTACTACCACTAATTGTTCTTCCACTACCTCTTCCACTACAGTAGAATTGTTCTGCAAATTTTGAAAAACATGGAAAATTAGTTGTTATAGTGTGAGAGTTCTCTACAGGAGATAAGATAGAGATGACAAATTTCAATAAAATTGGGAATTAATTAAATTGCTCAATGTATTTAAAATAGTGCTATTTAATAAAACATATTATTTTTAATATTAATAACCAAAGTAGGTAAATACTTACAATTAAGAAATGTTTCTAAATACTTTGTAGATGCCATGAAATTAATTATCTGTATGAGGTGGCAGTTTTATAGTACCTTTGAAAGAGGTTTTAGTAAAGTTTTAGAAAATAATTTGGAAGGATTGTGGAAAATCAACAATTATCAATTGAAAAAAAATTGCAATATTACTAGCAGTCTTTTAAATCTGGTGGGTAGAATATGTTCAGGCAATTTATTGACAAATATAAATGTGCAATAACATTACCGTTTAGTAACGTGATAAACTCACCGTTCTATCCACAGTGTTGCCGGGTTGGTCCTATAAAACGAAATAATAAGATTAGGTACATACTTAATATTTACAAATTATCTTTGATAACCTACCAACAGAGAGGCTACTGTCGTATTAGCTTCAGTGGCTTCCTCCACTTCTGAAGTGTTAAGCACTTCGATGACGGCCGCATTCTACAAAATAAACCTTGACACATTAGTGTGTGCTTATATTATTAATGATCAAAATGCACTTTAAAGGTTTTACAGTAATCTGTTGTCTCTTGCTGTTAAAACTCACCTGAAACGTATCGTCATCAATGGTCTGTAATAAGTTAGTTGAATTAAAAGGATGAATTTACAATGTTTTAATTTTGACAGTAGCAGTCTTTTAAATCTCGTGGGTAGAATATGTTCAGGCAATTTATTGACAAATATAAATGTGCAATAACATTACCGTTTAGTAACGTGATAAACTCACCGTTCTATCCACAGTGTTGCCGGGTTGGTCCTATAAAACGAAATAATAAGATTAGGTACATACTTAATATTTACAAATTATCTTTGATAACCTAGCAACAGAGAGGCTACTGTCGTATTAGCTTCAGTGGCTTCCTCCACTTCTGAAGTGTTAAGCACTTCGATGACGGCCGCATTCTACAAAATAAACCTTGACACATTAGTGTGTGCTTATATTATTAATGATCAAAATGCACTTTAAAGGTTTTACAGTAATCTGTTGTCTCTTGCTGTTAAAACTCACCTGAAACGTATCGTCATCAATGGTCTGTAATAAGTTAGTTGAATTAAAAGGATGAATTTACAATGTTTTAATTTTGACAGTAGCAGTCTTTTAAATCTCGTGGGTAGAATATGTTCAGGCAATTTATTGACAAATATAAATGTGCAATAACATTACCGTTTAGTAACGTGATAAACTCACCGTTCTATCCACAGTGTTGCCGGGTTGGTCCTATAAAACGAAATAATAAGATTAGGTACATACTTAATATTTACAAATTATTTTTGATAACCTACCAACAGAGAGGCTACTGTCGTATTAGCTTCAGTGGCTTCCTCCACTTCTGAAGTGTTAAGCACTTCGATGACGGCCGCATTCTACAAAATAAACCTTGACACATTAGTGTGTGCTTATATTATTAATGATCAAAATGCACTTTAAAGGTTTTACAGTAATCTGTTGTCTCTTGCTGTTAAAACTCACCTGAAACGTATCGTCATCAATGGTCTGTAATAAGTTAGTTGAATTAAAAGGATGAATTTACAATGTTTTAATTTTGACAGTAGCAGTCTTTTAAATCTCGTGGGTAGAATATGTTCAGGCAATTTATTGACAAATATAAATGTGCAATAACATTACCGTTTAGTAACGTGATAAACTCACCGTTCTATCCACAGTGTTGCCGGGTTGGTCCTATAAAACGAAATAATAAGATTAGGTACATACTTAATATTTACAAATTATCTTTGATAACCTAGCAACAGAGAGGCTACTGTCGTATTAGCTTCAGTGGCTTCCTCCACTTCTGAAGTGTTAAGCACTTCGATGACGGCCGCATTCTACAAAATAAACCTTGACACATTAGTGTGTGCTTATATTATTAATGATCAAAATGCACTTTAAAGGTTTTACAGTAATCTGTTGTCTCTTGCTGTTAAAACTCACCTGAAACGTATCGTCATCAATGGTCTGTAATAAGTTAGTTGAATTAAAAGGATGAATTTACAATGTTTTAATTTTGACAGTAGCAGTCTTTTAAATCTCGTGGGTAGAATATGTTCAGGCAATTTATTGACAAATATAAATGTGCAATAACATTACCGTTTAGTAACGTGATAAACTCACCGTTCTATCCACAGTGTTGCCGGGTTGGTCCTATAAAACGAAATAATAAGATTAGGTACATACTTAATATTTACAAATTATCTTTGATAACCTAGCAACAGAGAGGCTACTGTCGTATTAGCTTCAGTGGCTTCCTCCACTTCTGAAGTGTTAAGCACTTCGATGACGGCCGCATTCTACAAAATAAACCTTGACACATTAGTGTGTGCTTATATTATTAATGATCAAAATGCACTTTAAAGGTTTTACAGTAATCTGTTGTCTCTTGCTGTTAAAACTCACCTGAAACGTATCGTCATCAATGGTCTGTAATAAGTTAGTTGAATTAAAAGGATGAATTTACAATGTTTTAATTTTGACAGTAGCAGTCTTTTAAATCTCGTGGGTAGAATATGTTCAGGCAATTTATTGACAAATATAAATGTGCAATAACATTACCGTTTAGTAACGTGATAAACTCACCGTTCTATCCACAGTGTTGCCGGGTTGGTCCTATAAAACGAAATAATAAGATTAGGTACATACTTAATATTTACAAATTATCTTTGATAACCTAGCAACAGAGAGGCTACTGTCGTATTAGCTTCAGTGGCTTCCTCCACTTCTGAAGTGTTAAGCACTTCGATGACGGCCGCATTCTACAAAATAAACCTTGACACATTAGTGTGTGCTTATATTATTAATGATCAAAATGCACTTTAAAGGTTTTACAGTAATCTGTTGTCTCTTGCTGTTAAAACTCACCTGAAACGTATCGTCATCAATGGTCTGTAATAAGTTAGTTGAATTAAAAGGATGAATTTACAATGTTTTAATTTTGACAGTAGCAGTCTTTTAAATCTCGTGGGTAGAATATGTTCAGGCAATTTATTGACAAATATAAATGTGCAATAACATTACCGTTTAGTAACGTGATAAACTCACCGTTCTATCCACAGTGTTGCCGGGTTGGTCCTATAAAACGAAATAATAAGATTAGGTACATACTTAATATTTACAAATTATCTTTGATAACCTACCAACAGAGAGGCTACTGTCGTATTAGCTTCAGTGGCTTCCTCCACTTCTGAAGTGTTAAGCACTTCGATGACGGCCGCATTCTACAAAATAAACCTTGACACATTAGTGTGTGCTTATATTATTAATGATCAAAATGCACTTTAAAGGTTTTACAGTAATCTGTTGTCTCTTGCTGTTAAAACTCACCTGAAACGTATCGTCACCAATGGTCTGTAATAAGTTAGTTGAATTAAAAGGATGAATTTACAATGTTTTAATTTTGACAGTAGCAGTCTTTTAAATCTCGTGGGTAGAATATGTTCAGGCAATTTATTGACAAATATAAATGTGCAATAACATTACCGTTTAGTAACGTGATAAACTCACCGTTCTATCCACATTGTTGCCGGGTTGGTCCTATAAAACGAAATAATAAGATTAGGTACATACTTAATATTTACAAATTATTTTTGATAACCTACCAACAGAGAGGTTACTGTCGTATTAGCTTCAGTGGCTTCCTCCACTTCTGAAGTGTTAAGCACTTCGATGACGGCCGCATTCTACAAAATAAACCTTGACACATTAGTGTGTGCTTATATTATTAATGATCAAAATGCACTTTAAAGGTTTTACAGTAATCTGTTGTCTCTTGCTGTTAAAACTCACCTGAAACGTATCGTCATCAATGGTCTGTAATAAGTTAGTTGAATTAAAAGGATGAATTTACAATGTTTTAATTTTGACAGTAGCAGTCTTTTAAATCTCGTGGGTAGAATCTGTTCAGGCAATTTATTGACAAATATAAATGTGCAATAACATTACCGTTTAGTAACGTGATAAACTCACCGTTCTATCCACAGTGTTGCCGGGTTGGACCTATAAAACAAAATAATAAGATTAGGTACATACTTAATATTTACAAATTATCTTTGATAACCTACCAACAGAGAGGCTACTGTCGCATTAGCTTCAGTGGCTTCCTCCACTTCTGAAGTGTTAAGCACTTCGATGACGGCCGCATTCTACAAAATAAACCTTGACACATTAGTGTGTGCTTATATTATTAATGATCAAAATGCACTTTAAAGGTTTTACAGTAATCTGTTGTCTCTTGCTGTTAAAACTCACCTGAAACGTATCGTCATCAATGGTCTGTAATAAGTAAGTTGAATTAAAAGGATGAATTTACAATGTTTTAATTTTGACAGTAGCAGTCTTTTAAATCTCGTGGGTAGAATATGTTCAGGCAATTTATTGACAAATATAAATGTGCAATAACATTACCGTTTAGTAACGTGATAAACTCACCGTTCTATCCACAGTGTTGCCGGGTTGGTCCTATAAAACGAAATAATAAGATTAGGTACATACTTAATATTTACAAATTATCTTTGATAACCTACCAACAGAGAGGCTACTGTCGCATTAGCTTCAGTGCCTTCCATTTCTGAAGTGTTAAGCACTTCGATGACGGCCGCATTCTACAAAATAAACCTTGACACATTAGTGTGTGCTTATATTATTAATGATCAAAATTCACTTTAAAGGTTTTACATTAATCTGTTGTCTCTTGCTGTTAAAACTCACCTGAAACATATCGTCATCAATGGTCTGTAATAATATAAGTAAGTTGAATTAAAAGGATGATTTTACAATGTTTTAATTTTGACAGTGTACTCAGAAATGGTTTGAGCACTGGTATGCTCATGCATCATTTAAAATTTTTCATATGAATGTGTTTTATTCTGATTCATTTATCTCCCTCCTCAAATCAGTTCCGAGTCGTTTTAGTGTTTTATTTACAAGCAATGTACAAACCAGCAAGTCCTCTATTCTCATCTTCTTTTGTGGAGGAACAGGTTCAGGTCTGCTGGCCACATGTGATACCTTAACAGATGACATAAATAATTAATGTTTTTAATTATATGTAGTTACATGGTAAATTCGCTAAAAGCACTAACTTTTTTTAACTGTATTTAAATGTCGCGTCAAATTAACTATAAAACTTTCAAAAGGCGCGTGCGCATTTGCCTGTTGAATATAAACTATTAATCAAAATTGCCGATCTTTTATGTTTTCGTATTTAATAAGAGACTTTCATTTTAGTTTTCTTCTCAGGATTATATTTGTTGTTCTTGTATTATAATGAAATGTAAAAAACCTTGTTTCTTTTGTGAATTTAATTTAGGGCTCAAAAAAATCATGTATTTTTGAAAACTAAAAAATTTGAATACGAGTTTGGTTGAAATGTTTGTTTGAACATTTACTAGAAAAGTTCGGTTAAAAAAAAGTATGGTTCACACAGCCCTACATACAGGGTGCTCAAAGTTAAAGCTACGATTTCGATTACATTAGCAAATTTGTGGTACTGTTCACGTAGATTACGATGGCAAAAGCAGAAAAACAAATGAGCATCAGACTTTCGAGTTATTCGCAAAATTAACATTTTTTGAAATGGAACAAATTATTACATAGGTGTATTTACAATAAGCAAAAATAAACAGGGTGTTCATTTCTTTTTTTTTAATTTTTGGGAATAATTTGAAAATCTGATAATCAATTGTTTTTCTGTTTTCGCTATCGTGATCTATAAGGCATTCAGTAAACACAAAAACAGTTTAATTTTTTTTGCTAGATGCTAGATAAATGTCATACTTTTAACCTATTTGTTTTAGTAACTTTTTGTAAGTACATTCCGAGATGCATTTTGGAAGTACACTGATGAACTTTTGGAAATCAAAGGCCACTTTGTGTTTTTTTGTTTACTGAACAGACTATACGTGAGTTATACTACAGATTTGCTAATTTAATCGAAATATTGACAAAGTTAGCAATACTGGACAATTTACTTTGAACAGCCTGTATATCATATCATATAAGCAATAAATTTATTTAGTAAAAAATGATTCATTATAACCAATTATTTAATCAAATTAATTTACACTAATTATTTAATCTTACCGCTTGCTTCTTTTTTTGGCTCTCTCTTTGACGAGCCAAAGCTTTTAATCGATTGGCAGCTATCTGCTGCTTCATCTCAACTATCTTCCTCAAAGACAATTCTCGGGAGTTCCCACACTGCTCGCAAAATTTTTGGAAATCTAAATTGAAAAAGGGAGTAGTCAATTAATTCCACAAGAAGTCGAACTTTTGAATTTTCTTTCTTTAATTGAGATAGTCGATTACTTAGTGAATAATCAAAATTACGAATGATCATATTTTTAAAGTTGGATGCCTAGCAGTAAATTGTAATACATACCACAGGCCAAAAATTTGCACTTCCAACAACGTATCGCGGTGCAGACACGGCTGTCGGTTTGCCCCACTGGAAAATTTAGTTCGCAGGAGGGACATATCTCTAAAAAGAAAATTTGTAATTTAACTAATCAAGTTTACTTTCAAACATAAATGTTCCGTAACTTTGTCCAAAATACGCTTACAGACAAGAGGTAAATAACTACAACAAAATCTATCAGGATTCTATAAACAAATAAATAGTATTCAAACACAATTGCATGAAAAGCGTAAAGTAAGTTATTTTTAATAAATATTATACACGAAGTGAATTAAACATACGAGGGTATATCAAAAATTTCCCGGAATGATTTTTTATGGAAATTCGCTGGGAATCCATTTCTAATGCAAAACGTGCTGCTTTGCAGTGGTTCAAATTACAGCCTCCTGGATTTTACAGAAGTGGATTAGAGCGATGGCGACACCGTATGGAAAAGTGTCTTGAGTTAGAAGGTTCTTATGTAGAAAAATAATGTTAAATAAACGTTTTTTTATCTGTTAGTAATGCATTTCCGGGAAGATTTTGATATACCCTCGTATGTTTATTCACGGAAAGATATTGAGCTCATGAGCACGTAGTGCGAGTGAGATCATATCTTTGAGTTAATAAATGTTTACTTCACGTGGCGTATATATGTTTTTATTCAATTTTGACGAAATTTGTAATAAAAAATTTAAAAATATTCAAATTAAGATATAAATTTGCCTAACCATCGTCGATTTGATCTAAATTTTAGTAATTATATACTTATTACACACTACAAAAAGAAAGAATAATTGAATGTAAATATTTGTAGAAATAATAAAAATATGTTACTCTTCATTGACACTTTTTTAATTCTCTAGTGAATTAAACTTTTTTAATTCTCTAGTGAATGAATGAATGAATATAGTATATTACACAACGAGAGCTGTAGGAAACGTATTACACGCGAGTTGGAAAAGTTACGCACAAGCCGCGTAGCGGCGCGTGTGTAATAGGGAATGTGCATATTTTCCAGAATATTTTTTATTTTGAAGAGTATATGTAAATATTTGATTTGTTAGAATTTTTGCTTTATAAAATTGAGTTTTGTAGAAGAAAAAAAATAATTAAATTTGAACCGATATTTCCGGCGGTAAAACGGTCGATTGTGCGAATCCATAATGGCCGCCGGTGCGTGACGTAGTTTTATAGTAAACACAACAAAAGCAATACTGAAATATATTAACGAAGCCGCCTTGTTCTCGTTATAGTGTTGTTCTGTGGTTTATATGTTATAATTACACGTAAAATGGCATCGAAAACCTATTATTGGTGTATTGTCCCTAATTGTAAAAGTACGTCAATGAAAACGCCGGACAAAATATTTATTCATGTACCTAAGGAACCTAAAATGCGTAAATTATGGCTCAATGCTGCAAGAAGGGATCATAAAAAAATTTCTACAGGAACACCAATTTATTGTTGTGAAGATCATTTTGATGTGAGTAGCGGAATATATAGGTTATTACTTTGACTATTAGATGTAATTTCGTAGTTCTGTGGTAGGTATACTTATTTGAGGTTATACATACTACATGCAACTTTTTAAGGGTATTATTTGATTTTAGTTGCCCAATGACATGGAGAATTGGATTCGATATAATAATCTTATGGGTAGGCAGACTAAGAAAATAATGAAGAAAGATGTCGTTCCCCATAAATTTAGCTGTCAAGAAGATCGTAAGAGGGCAGCTTCGCCAAAGCCTCCAAGACAGGCATTTGTAAAACGCCAACGACTAGACCTACTTGCGCAAGTTGATAAACATTTTGTAGTTGCCAGCAGTGATTCTGATATAGACGAAGGGGAAGTTGAGCTGACAAGTAGAATAGAATTGGACCTAGAAAGTAAGGAGGTTAGTCATCAGCTTGAAGAAATTCGGCCTAGCAGCTCTGGCAGTACAACTATTACGTACGCAGATGTTGCTGTGCAAGTAAATCTTAAGCCCAAATTTAGAAGTAAATTTAGTCAGTGCGGACCTACTATAGCTCATATGGCTACATCGCCGTTTAAAAAGCTAACTTCAGACGTTTTGTAATCTATTAAACCGTCTCTTTTAAGAGTACCTAGAAGAAGGAAGCTCGTACCTCGTCAAATTTTTGGATCACCACCAGCAAAAAAGCCAATTGTAGTCCAATGCTTTGAAGTAGCTACTAACACGTCCGATACACCTACAGACTGTACGGAAAGTTATGAGCCTGAAACATCAGAAGTTAGTGAAGGTGGTTTTGCATAGGAACATGAAAATGAGCTATTACGACAGACATCGATATCAAGAACGAACAAAATTATTTTTAAAAATCCACGACATTACATTGGTGTTCCTGAAGACTGCTTTTTTATAGTAAATCTTTTAAGTGAAGAAAGCGGTATAAGTGTAAATAATATTTTATTGTGTTTAAAAAAAAATTAGGTTGAACAACAGTTTTCGTGAACTTGCCGATGATTTTGGCATAAGTGTGTCACATGCAAGTAAAATATTTTCAAAATATGTTCCTATTATTGCTCTGAATCTTAGAAGTCTAATAATTTGGCCTACAAGTAAAACTCTAATTCAAAATTTACCACTTGCATTTAGAGCCCGATACAGTAATGTACATTCAATAATAGATGCGCTAGAAATTGAAATTGAAAAACCTTCAGATTCAGTCAAACAAGCGCTTTCATGGTCAGAGTACAAGAAATGTAACACAATCAAATATTTAATATCTGCTACTCCTGATGGAATAATCAATTATATATCACCAGGTTATTCAGGAAGAATATCAGACACTGTGTTACTTGAAGTTTGTGGCTACTTAAAAGTGCTTCCAAATGGGGTGCAAGTTATGGCTGATAGAGGTTTTAAACATATCGAGCACTTGCTGCAAGCTAAAGGCTGCACATTAATTAGACCACCTAGTGTTGAGAGTAAAAAGAAATCCTCCAAAAAAGAGGTTATGGAAACAAAAAGAATAGCCAGTTTGCGTATTCACATAGAGCGCACCATACGACGGCTACGCGAGTTTAAATTTTTAAAACCGCATTCATGTATTAATAGCAAATTAATATCGTTAACAGATGATGTAACTGTTATTCCTGCTGGGTTAATAAATTTGCAAGGACCACTGATAAAACAAAATTGAAAGAAGAATTTTAGACAGCGAGATTGTTTATTGTAAATTGTTCCAATCTACATAATAGTTAGCAATTCCTACTCCATTTAGGACTATTTTGATTCTAGGTAGGCTGTGGAAAGCTAGCAGTTTTATGTATGTAAACAAGACTACTGTACCATTTGTTGTAAACCGGACTTTTCAAATTTGTAGTCCGTTAAGTTGTTGCAAATTTAATAATCAGTGAAAACAGAAATACAAGTAACGCCGGTGCTACTGTATATCAAAATGATATCAGGTTCCGTTACAAATATGCAACTTAGTAACATGAAATCATGGTCTATCTAGAGTCAAAATAATGCTGAATACAGTATAACTGTTATCTAGAATAAATTATTGTAGATCATGCCTTATAGTAATTAACAATGTAATAGGTAAAAAAAGTTGAAACTTAAGTATGTTAGCAACAGTGTATATATTACAATATTACAAACTTATAAAAAAACTAGTAATTAAAAAAATTCTTAAAATTATATTATTTACCAACGATAAATAAATTAAGGCTTTAGTGATTAACACTGGCAAAAATTTTGGGGAAAATGTTTTGCTGCCAAAATATTTGAAGCCCCTTAATTAAATCGTCGACAAAATGATTATCATAATCTACCCATACTATTGTAAAATGATTGTTACTTTCAAATTGTGGGTCAGCTACGCAAAACAAACACTTTTTCTTGTTCGAGATGTGCATTTGTAACTGCACTTGAGCAAGACATTTAGAGCTGATCGTACCTTGATCCACAATATAATTTTTAAAAGTTTTAGTGGAAACCGGACACTTTATTTCAACAACAAATCCGACACTCACGGCGTCTGGCGATGCACCAATAAACGGATGCTCCTTACTAATTAGCAAGCCACAATGTTCAAATTTGTAATTGAAGCGTCTTTTTAATTCCATTAGTACACGCTGTTCTAATAACCGGCCCCTTTTCATTGCAGCTGTGTCAGGTACTTTATAAGCACCCATAATATTTTCAACCAATGTACCATCTGCGGTCTTGCAGCGAACCACATCATGTGCTTTAGAAGCTGTTATTCGGCCATACCTTAGTTCATGCCAAAGAGCACTTTTGTACTGGGACTCTGTTAATCTAGCAACTTCTGTACACATTAATTGGTGGAGTGATAAAGTTAATGGTCCCTGCACTTTATATCCTTCTGTGTGCTTTAACAATTGTGAATTGGTGTTTATTTGCGCAGCCGTTTCAATAACCTTACAAAAAAAATTAGATGGGCCTACCGATCTTGCATAAGGTTTCTTATGGCCAAATTCCTTTGTGCTCGTGTATTTTAATGTAGTGCCTACTTTCGAAAGGGTTGATTTTTTCCAATAACTTTCAATAGAAGTGCAAGCTGGTTCTTCACTTCTACGATGCACCCACATCAAAAATGCAATGGCATGTTTGCACCCACCTAAAGTGAATAAAATAAATATATTTTGAACGACTAGTGATGTGAATTTACTTACCTAGCGCTGCAGCACAATCGTTGCATTCAACTGAAACAATGACTTCTTCTGCCTCATCCACAATCATCACTACAGCATACTGTTTTTCACGGACTTTATGTTCAGGGCAAATTTTGCATTTTACAGTGCATTTTGACTGGTCTCTCTTCACTTGGACATAGCCTACAGCTGCATCCCCGTACTGCTCCCTCGAAGCACTACATGAAAATAAATCACAGATTAAACATACATGTACTTTAACACGTCCATTATTTTTACCTAGTTGTTTTCACTCCTTTAATTTCAGCAGATGTAAAACATGGATTGCTTTGCATAAAGCTAGCCACTATCATAACGTCAACCCTAGGCAAGTTATCTGATTGAGCTTTACAAAATCCAACGTCAACCATTATTTACTGCTGGTATTAACTACTTCACACAATAAACACTTTACTATTTATTACAAGCAAAATCACCGTAATGTATTCGCTATGAAGACAGAGCAAGCTTGTCTACACCAAATAAACACTTGTCAACAAAAATTTGACAGTTGTAGACATGCACAGGGTTGCCATTACTTGTTCTCTTTCTGTAACTTGTCAACAAAAATTTGACAGTTGTAGACATGCACAGGGTTGCCATTACTTGTTCTCTTTCTGTAACTTGCATGTTATTCTTTTCAGCGAAGTGTAGTCTAGCCGTCGTTCAGCCAACATTGATATATTTCGCTTAAATATGGCACCGCCGCGAAATCAAACTAATTCTTGCGGCAATTTTTACTATATTTGTACGTCACGACCAATCAGAAAGCGTTTGCGCCTATTCCCTTAATTTCAAATTGGTTATAGTTTTTAATAATTAATATTTAATTGGAATGATCATTTTGGCGTAAATATTTCATTGGATCGCCTACTGATGACATCACAGAACATCAAGGGGGAGAACTGCAGCTTGCATGTTAACTTGGGTAAACACAGAGCCAGTAGATATAGAGAGTACCGCCACGTCCGCCATGTTTATTCCTCTGACATATGCGTCACTTTGAGGTTTGTCACACAATTCCGTCAACGTGACGTTTGTTGGCAATCCAAAACTTTACTAAAAATTGGCAAGACTGTAAGTCTATGTCAAATTCGAGGTTAGCAGGTTAGTTTTTGCGTCAGTTTTGACACAAACTGGCGCAAAATATAACCTGCTAACCTCGAATTTGACATAGACTTACAGTCTTGCCAATTTCAAGTAAAATTTTAGACATACCTCAATCAGTCATTTCTAGAGTTCCTATATGTACTAAGAGTTGAGCCATTGGATCCACAAATCAAGGACCGTGTGATGCAGCAACGATATATTGCATTTGTTTTAGTTGAAAGGAGTATGCACAAAGTTTAAATTTGGAAAAAATCATATACTCCATGGTTTGTGGATCCAAAACAAGTCACCCTACATGTCCCAACTCTTTTATATACAGGGACTCTAGTCATTTCTGGTGGGAACAAAAATGGCGGCGATAGCGGCATTTTCACGGATCAAAGAATGGCGGTACTCTCTATATCTACTGGCTCTGGGTAAACATAGAGATCCTGTATATAGTTTACTAAGAGTTGGGCAAACAGCCTCATTTGACAAGCAATTTTGATCCAAATTAGATATATGACATATGTCGAACAAAGAGGTTATAGGAACCAATCTTGCTAACTTGCTTTTGATGGGAGAGTTTTCAGAGTATTGATCATTCTTAGAATCTCTAGAACCGACTATTAGGAATATACGCCCAATTTAGTTAAACTTTAGATTTGCATATGCGATACTTTCGGTCGTAATATGTTACAAAATATGTAAAAAAGGCACTTTTATCACACATGCCTTGTAAAAAGTGATCCAAACCAATCAAAATGTATCCCGCTGTTTGCCCAACTCTTAGTAACCTATATACAGGGACTCTAGGTAAACACGAGTCGTGGCGCCACCTGTTATTCTCCTGGCAAACTATTAATGTTTGGCGCCTTTTTTTAAACAATACACACGTCACTTTATTTGGCGCCTACTTTTACTTTTAATTTTTTTGGGCCTTACTAATCTGTTTTTATTTTTGAATAGGAAATAATATTTAGGTAGCAATAAAGACGGAATAACAAAAGAAATTAATAATAATTAATAATAATACCTCTTGATTACAAAACAATTTTATTTTATTGAATCATCAGCATCACACATCTAAATCTTAACATACTTAACTTAGTGTAATTACAAGAATAGCACTTAAAACAAATTAAAAACTACATAATATTATAATCTTATTACAAAAAATCTAAATAATACAATACAGCCGCTTAAAACTACATAGCTTTAAATTTTTTGATTTTTTTTAAATGGCCAGAAGATATTTTTTTGAGTTGCTTCTTGTCCTTTATAAATTTATATATAACAAGTCTTATACACGTGCTTATTATTGACGTATGACAATCATGGTCAGGGCAGAATTTAAAAGAACCTAGCTCATCGACATACAACAGCTTAATTTTATTTTCCAGTAAATTTTCATGACCATGATGTTCTAAAAAACTATAAACAATATCATGGACGAGTTCTGTCAAATTTATCAAGAGTTCACTGGCATATTGTAACTGGTTTTCTTCAGTGAATTCTTTAAACTGAACAAACAAATGTTTATCGCTTATTTCTTTAGAAAAAATACTTCTGTGGCAAGTCTCACAGTCAGGGATGTCAATTTTTTTAAGTAACCATCCTGCAACATAAGCCTTAGCGTAATTTTCTTCATGTTCTAAAAATGAAATATCCAATTTTTGGTGTTCATCGACATCAGTAATACTATTTTCTTTCATATTATCTGAAGGATTGTCGTCAAGATTTTGGCAGATAAAATTGGAAATAAAGCTTAAATTACTGCAGTCATCTGCCTCACAATTTCCATTCACGACTGTGGTTGTTAAATTATTAATTACAACTGTTTTTAGAGCAGCAGTAAATTGCCTGCAGGTAGGGTTCGTGTTGAAAACACCATGCTGTCTCACAATGCCAAAGAGGTTCTCTAATGGATCTTGATTAAAAGATCGCAAAGGAAGAAAATTAAAATGCTCTTTTATATTGTTCCATATGAACATAATTGATCTAATTGTGATCTGCCAACCAGACACGAAAGAATATTGTTTTGTTACATCTTTTCCACTATTTAGTTCTATTAATTTCCAGTGGCTAATTTTCCTCAACATTTCTGACCAAAAATTTAAATGTTGCGAATCATGTGATAATGCACATCTAAATTTTTTCCGTCTGTGGGTCGTGCACTTGGTGAATTCAAAGAATCGAACAAATTGTCAATATCACTGACAAATTGGGCAGTATAAATGGCCTCAGATGGCAAATCAGTGCTAGCGACAAACGTTTCTAAACAAGCAGCAACGGAGTAGCTTAACTGCTGAGCTGCAATTTTTACTTTCATTTTTAAATACGAGTCCTTAAAATTGAAATGTTCTGCTCTCAATCGTGGCAATTGCGTATATGTTCTTTTTTGTTTGTCTATATTAAATGCCGACTGTATATACTCAAACATAGCATACTTGCCACTTTCAAATTCGAGCTTGCACCGGAGGACTGGATTAGATGCAGATATTACAATTTTGTTAAATAAGATGGCAAATAAATGCAGTGTCTGCAAAAAATGGTTTACTAAACAATGTAATTTAAGTAGTCTTGCAAAAAGATTTCACCCTGGTAAGTTATTTAGTGTAAAACTATTTTATTGTAAAAAATAATCTGTAAAGTTGAACTTATAAAAGTATCTTTTTAATTTCTAGATGTACTAAATGACAATGCGCCAAATAACACATTTAGATGTTCAGCTATATGTCACAAGTGCTCGAAAACATTTTCAAAATACTCGAACTTGAAGAATCATGTGGTGAAATTCCATTCTCGTAAGTTCTGTAACCAATTAATATTTTATAATCATTTAAATAATTAATTGTTAATGTGTAATTTAATTTTTTAGATGAAGTTAATCAGCTGACTTCACCAAAGGTGTATTCCTATCAATGAAAAAAATGTAAAAATTTTTGTTACAAATCCCATCAAAATATACACCCACACGAAACAAATTTTGATAAAAGACTTCGGCAACTGAAGTGCAGTTTATGTGATTATATTTGTGTGTCTAAATTAATTTTATCTACGACAGTGTGTAAAATTGCCTTTTAGTTGGCAGTTTTAAGTTTGTAAAACGACTGTTTAATAACATGTTTTCATTAGTTTACGTTGTCAGTAGCAACGTGTTTTAAAATTTTTAAAACACGCAAAATTACGACCGGTTGCTGGTAATCCTAATGTACATTTATTTTTTTTATATTTCCGTGATTTCTAGATTCTATCGTAGATAAAATATTGTACGATACACATGCGTAAAGCATCTTTAGTCACTCGCGTTTTAACTCTACCCCACTCGTGACTAAAGAGTAGCTTTACGCACTTGTATCGTAAATTACTATTATATGATCACTTTTTTGAAAACCATAATATAAAAATTGTATCTAAAATATTAGATTTTCCAAATGCAGATGAATTTAAACATTGGCGAAATAGTTTGGAACAACAAACGTACTCTTTGTATATGAATGAGCACGGTTCATATATAGTGTTATAACTACTTATGTTTGCCAACGTTCAGGATATTACATTGCAAAGCGAACTGAACTGGTAAAATCCATTTAAAAACTCAAGAGCAGTAAAAAAAATACACGATTTATGTCCATCTGAAATACATATTCAAGTCTTGAAAAGTTGAGATCATAAAGTAACTTGTATAGAGACCCACGTAGGACATGATAACACATTGGGACATTTAAACTTAACTGTTTCTCAAAGAATGGAAATCGCTGAAAAAATTGCTACTAAAGTGCCCTTTTCAGCTATCCTGGATGATATTAAGGATTCTGCAACCAACGAAAAGTTAGAGATAATTCATCTCTTATCTTAGAAAGAGCTACATAATATAACAAAATCATTTAATTTAAACAATGATTTTATGCGGCACACAAATGATGTAATAAGTATGGAGTCATAGGTAAATGAAGTCCGTGAAAGTCAAATAGTTCTATACTATAAGCAACAAAGTAAACAATGTGACCGTTACTCCTATTTGAAGAAAGAACATTTTATTTTGATTATTATGCATCCTGGGCAACTGGAAATGTTGACGAAATTTTCAAAAGAACACTATACCACATTTCATATGAGATGCCGAAATCATGTATATGTATAACACGATAGAGTTAAACCAGGCTAAAGAAATTATATGACATATTAGTTGGTCACATCATGACAAACCAAATATACTAATGAATAGAACAAAAACAATTGCTATCAATATCACAGTTCTACGAAGCTGAAGAAGACAATTGAAAAATTAGATATGCCTCAACGCATATAAATTTGAACTTAATACCCTTACTAGTTGTGTTAAAAATTATTACAGCTGTTGTTTATATTATTTCATTTGTAGAAAAACTTTTTTTCAGCTAATTGTTTAAAATTTAATATAAATGTATAAAGTATTAAATTTTAAACAATTAGCTGAAAAAAAGTTTTTCTACAAATGAAATAATATAAACAACAGCTGTAATAATTTTTAACACAACTATTTTGTGAATCAATTGGAAAAACTGATTCAAAGATGTCATCGTCTTGCCAGCAATATTTTCTACAGAGGAAGAGCTACCTACTACTACTAAAGAAATACAGTTTTAAAATTGTAAGGAGATCATTTTTAATGTTTTCGTAATTAATAAGAGACCTAAAACCAATTTTTCCATTATTATGCTGAGGATTTCAACGTGTTTTAACATAACATTTAAAATATTAGACAACAACAAAACTGTAATGATCTTCCTTTAACAACTATGCCAGTAAATTATAAATCTTATTTTTCTGAACGCTGTGAACAAAGGAAGTAAGCATTTAAATAGTCCATGAAGTAATAACAGCTAATTTGAATTTAATAAAATAACAAGGACTATTACATAACTGGATTAATAATTTAAAAAGAAACCCAAACTCAAATTTCTCAATTAAATTTCGCTGAAGGATGTCAACATTTTTCTACATAACAATTTCAAAAATATTAAACTACAACAAGATGGAAATTGTTAATTTACTAATTGTGCAAGTAAATTAAAAATCTAGTATTTCTAAACTCCTTGAACATAGGAAGTAAACATTGATAATGGTTGATTAAGTGATAACCGCTAATTTTCGAATATAAGTTTTTAAATAAAATAACAAGGACTAATTTTTAAAAGGAATAATTTTGACTAAATAGATAAGATGTAAACTGAAGAAGACTTTTATTAAGTCGAAATATATTTTTACATTTGTCACTTTATACATTTATATTAAATTTTAAACAATTAGCGGAAAAAAGTTTTTCTACAAATGAAACTCTTACTAGTTTTGGACGATAATAGGGAAGGATTTCTCTGCTGTTTTATGTTCTCAAACAGATCTGATGAAGAAACTATAGTTATTTTATTTTTCAAAGAAATAAAAGAAAAATTGAACAGGCAAATTGGACCTAAGGTTTTTATGTCGGATATGGCCGAATACTATTATACAGCTTGGTTACAAGTAATGTCACCAACAAATCTTACGTATATATACTTAAATCTATTTTTAATCCAATAAATTTACATTATTAATAATATTATTTTTTATTGTTATAAATTTATGTATTTCAGGCTTTTTTGTACATGGCATATTGATCACTCATGGAGAAAGAATTTAAACAAGCTTCAAAATCAAGAGCAAAAAGTAAGTGTAAGTATATTCTATAGGCATTGTTTACCAACGATTGCTATTTTTTAGACAAGTGTGTACCGACAATTAAGTACTTTACTTCAAGAAAGAGTTCCTGAAACACTTTTTACTATGCTGCAAAATTTTGTTACACTGATGTTCTCATCCAATGAAACAGTATTACATGGGCATATTGCTATCGCCTTGGTGCAGGCCTTAATACTAATATGCACATAGAGCGAATGTACCAAACAATCAAATATATTTATTTAGAAGGTAAAAATGTCTAGCGTCTTGACAAAACAATAAACATTCTGATGAAATTCGTTAAGAATAAATTATTTGAAAGGGTTATTACCATGAATAAAAGCAAAAATTCATAAAAAATTAAAGAACTAAGAAATAAACAAAATAATAGCAAACATTTAAATATAAGTTCTGTTATGCAGTCTGAAATGGGTTGGCAGGTTCCCTTCTCTTCGACGAATGAAATATATCTAGTAGAAGAAAAAGATTTAAATTGTAGTTGCAAGTTAATCTGTTCCTTTTGTGAAGTATGCCTACAGTCATCCTCATATACTTACTTAGATAATAGGATCCGTTGGAATATGTGCAAATATAAAAAGCACTAGAAATATTCAGAAACCATTCCGCTACCGATTACCACAAAATGGCGGTGTTAAAAAGTACACATTTCAAAAGTTCATATGAAAACCCTGAAAAGGCTGTCAATATTTTAATCGAAACTGAGAAAGTGAAAATGATTAAATCAAATAGAAAGCTGCTGATTCCTGTAGTAAAGACGATCATACTATGTGATCCAGAAAATATACCGTTAAGAGACCACCGAGATGATGGTACATTGAGTGATGAAATCGGCCAAAGAAAATTTCTAGCGCTTTTAAAATTTCGCATTGACTCAGGTGATTCATCTCTCCAAAAACATATAGATACAGCGCAGAAAAATGCTACATATTTGAGCAAAACAACTCAGAATCAGCTGATTGATTGTTGCCATTCTGTCATAATGAAAAAGGTACTCGACAAAGTCAAAGAAGCAAACTATTATGCTGACCAGAACAACACCGTGTATGTATCAGGTATCTGGATTTACAAAAGAGCACAATACACGATGAGTTCCTATGCTTTCTATCTGCAACTGAATTGACTGGTGCTGCATTAAGCGATCAACGTAGAAAACCCAAAGTAATAGAATGACATCTGCCGTATAATTTAAAGGAACAGCATCAGATGCGCCCTTTCCTATCAATGGAGAACCAATGGCGTTAAACAACGAACATAGGTTAAGAATAAAAACGCTTGTTCTAATGGTTACCTGATTCTGTTTTCAAAACTTATGTATCAGGGAAAATAAGTTTTAGAAAATAAATAAAATAATACAGGAAAAATAGGTTTTGGTTCAAAATAAAGAGAAAACAATTGGAAGAGCAGTAAAATATTTATTGCATTGAAAAATACTATTTATTACAATTTTTCTTTTTACTTCTACCTAAATCCATACAGTATTGATTGCCATACGTCTCGTGTCTATGTCCTAGACTTCTGGTGATTTACAAATAAAAATGAACTCAACAGTATAGGCGGTAAAATTTCAGAAATCAAAACCTCCACTTAATTTATGCAAACATAAACTACAAAATAAATGGTTTACTCCAGAATTGCTTACATCTGGAGGACATTTGCATTTTACACAACTTCCTAATCATAACTTAAAAAATCAGATAGAAGTTTGTAAAAACATACAGGCATCAGATAAGACACGCAAAAAAGTATTACAGTAGCAAAATTATAAAATACAGTGACAATCCAAAAACTTATTGGAAATTATAATTAACCCTAGGAATCGTACAAATAATAATAAGAATATATGCTTAAAGGTCTCAATTATTATGGCCCTAACTTTGATAACAAATTACTGGAATCTATTAAGATCCTCCCACTGAAGGAATTTAAGGAAAAAATAAAAAATTAAACATGCTGTTTATAGGTATATATATATACATAACGAGTACAAAGTGCACTTATTGTATGCGTTTGTAATTTATGGAAAAAATGTATTTTAACTTGATATTGCAATAACACAAATAAATCAATGAATCAGTAACCTGACTTATTACATGTTGAATACGTACCTATTTCTGTATTTTTTTCTCTTTCCCCGACTGCCAGTGCGCGTAGAACTGTTGCGTGGGCTCCGGACTTTGCATTGGTGAGCGCGGCCGATTTTCGCTTCGCTCGGCTGTTCTGAGAATACGCGTCCTGATCTGCACTGTGTTTTGGCCAAATTCCCCTAGTGTTTGCTGGCGCTTGGCCTGTTCTCGGGGCACTTTGCTCTTGTACGCGGGACAAGTATTGGGACTCCTATTCATCAAGGGGGCCCCCGGCGTCATTTCGCCCCTCGTGTTGCTCGATCGGCTACCAGGAACGCCGTCAAGATGGCGGGTGGGCGTTTGTTGTGTGCAGAGTGTGGTGACAAAATAGGAAAATTCGATGACAGATTAACATGCAGCTCTGGCGGAAAATGCTTATATCATGCTAAATGCGCCGGCTTTGATGAGATAAAGTATGAAGAGATGCAGAAAGCAGGAAAGGAACATACATGGGTATGTAAAAAGTGCGAAGACGATGACAAAGACCAACCCCCCCATAGACAAGGAAAGAGCAACCAACCTACAAAACGAAGCACCACCGCAGGGAAAAAAGGAAGGCAACCAACCATACCAACAACTAATAGAGGAATTGAAAAAATATAGAACAGAAACTACAGAAAAATTAGACCGCATACTAAAAAACCAGGATACGATGAATACAATAATAGAAAAGCTAGAAAGAAAATACGAAGAAGCACAGGAACAAATCGCGATACTTAAAAATGAAAATGCAAACATAGAAAAAGAGCTGAAAAATGTTAATGCCAACAACAATAAAACCGAACAAAAACTATTAGAGAACGATTTAGAAATACAAGGGCTACCAGACATACCACACGAAAATGTAACCGACACATTCTTAAACCTGTGTAAACAAATAAATTGTGCAGTGCAACAACAGGACATCAACAGTTGTTACAGGGTTAAATCAATGTACAAGGGTGAGAAATCTTACTCCAGCAAAATCGTGGTGTCCCTTGTGAGAAATACAACAAAAGAATACCTTTTACAATGTAAAAAAAGCTACGGCAGACTCACTTATAGAGATGAGGAATGCCAAAGATACAGTGAGGTATACATTAATGACAGACTAACAAAACACAATGCTTATGTATACAAAATAGCAAGAGACCAAAAAAGGAACGGCATCTATAAATATGTGGTGTAAAGGTGGAAAGATTTATGTGAAAAAAAAACGACGAATCGGAGAAAATACAAGTCACTGGACTCGACTTCTTTGATGAATAGTAAGGAATACGATATGGCTGAACTATATAACAACTGCGAAGAAAAAGAAATAGATAACCTGACAGAAATAATGACTCTTAGTGGTAAGAACCTTTTGTACCTTAATGCACGTAGTATAAGAAACGATGGATTTGATAGATTTAAGGAAATAATTACTCTTAATACGATAAGTTTAGATATAATAATTGTTAGTGAAACTTGGATTGGTAATGATGAATGTGATTACTACAATATAACGGGATATAATAACATACATAGTTGTAGATTAGGTAATAAAAGAAGAGGAGGTGTATCTATCTTCTTAAAGACTGATTTACAATACAAAATAGTAGAAAATTATGAAACTGAGTGCAATAACATATTAATAGTGGAAATTACAAACCTAAAAATAACCAATAAACTAGTTGTAGGTGGAGTGTATAGGGCACCTAGTCAAATCAAACCAGAAATAGAAAGCTTTACAGATAAACTGGAGGAAACGCTGAGTATAATACGGGGGAGTACAATAATTGTTGGGGACATGAATCTGGACATTGGAGTGAATGGAAATAATAATGCACAACTGAATCGATACCTGAGCACACTCGAAAATTGTGGCCACAGAATCTTGAACAAACTTCCGACAAGAATAGCACTATTAACAAAAAGCACCATAGACCATGTAATTACATACATATCAAATAGAACGATCATAACAATATACAACGTTCACAATGATTATAGTGACCACAACATGCTACTGACCAACATAAAAAACGTGAAAAAAAATAATTATACTCAAGAGGAAGAAAACACAAAAAGTATAAATGTTACATGCGTAGATAAAGTCAAGGAGTATCTGAAGAAAAAACCAATAACCATCAACGAAATAGAAGATGCAGGTGAAATGTACAAAGAGTTTATAAACCAACTAAATTTACAGTAAAAAGTGGAACGAAAGAGAAAAAAATAAGAACAAATATAAATACAAGAATTACCGCGCCGTGGATGAATGAGCAACTAAAGAAATTAATCAACACAAAAAATAAATTATATCACCTGTACAGAAAAAATAAAACTAATGGCAACCTAGAAAGGGAATATAAAAACATGAAAAATCAAGTCACAACACTTAGAAGGCAGCAAAAAAAAGAATATTTCAGTACAAAGCTAAACAAAAACATTGGTGACGCACGAAAAACATGGAACACAATCAACGAAATATTAGACAAAAGGGTGGCAATGGAAAATAAAATCATCAAGATAAAAGAAAATGATAAGCTAATTGTGGAAGGGGAACAAGTAGCTAACATTTTCAATAAATTCTTTACAGAAATTGGAGAATCTCTCGCAGAGAAAATAGAAAGCAAAAAAACGGACCAACCAACAATAACCAAGTTGCAGCCACCGCACAAGAACAGGAGGCTTAGAACTGTACAAATTACACAACAGGAAGTAATGGAAATTATAAATGGGTTAAAAAATAAAAAATCAAAGGATAATGATGGTATGTCGAACTACATGTATAAGCAACTAAAAAACGAATTAGTGGAACCAACAACGTCAATAATTAATGCATCACTAAGAATGGGAAAATACCGCAAAAACTCAAGGTAACGAAAGTGATACCAATTTACAAATCTGGTGAGACGACAGATCCGAATAACTACCGACCCATCTCAATCATACCAATAATGTCAAAAATAATAGAAACAATTGTAAATTTGAGGGTGAGGGAACATCTAGAAGAAGTAAATTTTTTCTGCAAAGAACAATACGGATTTAGGAAAAACAGCAGTACTGAAGTAGCAGTAGCGGACTTGGTAGTTGAACTACAAAACACTATGGACAGGGGAACGCTAGCGGCAGGAATATTTATAGATTTAAAAAAGGCTTTCGACACGGTAAACCACGACCTACTCCTGAAGAAACTGGAAGCAATAGGGATCAACGATACCATGATGAAATGGTTCAGAAGTTACTTAAGTGGAAGAGTACAATATGTGAGGATAAATGAAACAAATGGTGACCAAATAAAGATTGTCTACGGTGTACCTCAAGGATCAGTACTGGGCCCTCTACTTTTCCTGATATATATTAACGACATTAGTCAATGTGAACTTAGAGGAAAAATACAGTTATTCGCAGATGATACTAATATCTTCTACAAAAGCATGGCTACCACTACCTTATTTAATGAAATGCAAGAAGATCTCAACACAATTACCGAATGGTTAAGGCTTAATAAATTAACAATTAACACCAAAAAAACAAACTACATGATAATAACCAGTACCCCGGTGAACCATATTAGACGGCTAAATATAAAAGGTGAATATATAAAAGAAACCACATCGGCACGTTACTTAGGACTAACAATAACGAATGATCTTAAATAGGAAAAACATATTGATGGTATCAGAAATAAAATATTAGGAATTACAGGAATACTCAGAAGAATGGCGCCAGTTACCACTGAAGCGACTCGGAAGTCAATATACTATGCCTTAATACATAGTCACTTAAAATATCTAATAATAGTCTGGGCAAACACAAGCAACCAACAAATTCATACCCTTGAAACAATTCAGAACAGAGCAATTAGAAACATATACAACTTATTACCACGGTACCACAGGGATGACATGTTTAAAGAGACTGACATACTGCCGTTAAAAGCTGTAAGGGATCTAGAGATCATCATTTTCACCCACAAAACAGTCCACGCGCAAAACACCTCAATTACAGTACTAATCACCAACGAACAAATGCATGAACACAACACCCGCAACTGTAAGAAGATTCATACAGAGTCAATAAAAACACACAACCATGGAGTCAACTCTTTAAAGCATAAAATGACTACAACATATAACGCCATACCCAGCACTAGCAAGAATGAAAAGAGCCCACGCAAATTCAAAAAGCAAATCAAACAATGGATGAAAAATAACCTTACAAACTACATTTAATAGTAACTTAGACTAGGTAGTACATTATCATAGCAATAAAAAAAATTAAGTGTGTTAACCTTAAGTACCTAAATTGTAGAATTGTAAACCAGAGAGCACAATCCAATAACGAGCATCTGCTCTTGGATATTGACTTCTATTAATAAATAAATAAATAAATAAATAAATATCTTTTGCCTGATTAATCAATACTGACACAACATTTGTGCTACCTGAACGCTCGTCTTTACCAGATATAATACGGTTAATGCCATTACAATAATTAAAAATAACTAATTTGCTAAAATTTCGTATAATGTTCTCATCAAGTGTAACTGAATGTTCGCATGGGATGAAATCAAATTTAAAGTTGCTTTTAATGGTTTTCATAACGTAATGTAACAATTCTTGTTTGTCGGGTTACTGAGTTATAATATGTCGTATAATATTATAACAATTTGTTATAGAACTCACAAGTTGGTAGTTACAATATTTCAATCTGGTTAGATTTTTTCCAACATATTCACGCGCTTTTACGAGATTATTAAATTTTTCGTCGTTTTCATCCTTTCGTTTGAGAACGTTATACTTACAAGCGACGCAATTGTGTAGTTTCGCTTTGACCTTAATCAGATAACCCGAAATATAAGATAAAGCATTAAGTTCAAGTGGTTGTATCATTTTGAACGAGTCAGGCAACACGTGAGACTATTCAGATTCTTCATTATCCTGAAGTGTTTCATTTGTTATGATACTACTCTATTTGTTATAGTGGTTAAATAAAAATAAAAATAATGATAAATTTGGAAGATCAATACAACCAAATGTTGAGGGGTTTTAAATATTGTTTTTTTATATTTTAAGAGGGCAGTAATAATAGTAACCATCAGAGATAAGTTTTTTTTGTTTGGCAGTCAGAATAACAACTCATAGAAAAATGTACATGGAAAAAACTTGGAAATTATGGCTTATTTTGTATAATTGTTTGGTAAAATATGAAAATATAACATTGAAATAATAATACATTAGAATCGGTGAAGAGATTGTGCAATACAGTTAATAAAATTTAAAAAAAAACAAGAAGAATTGGATGGATTTGGATTTAATGGTTCATGTAAGATATAATTAATATTAATTGGTGACATTGGTGGTTGTTTCGAAGACGGACCGATCGTTTAGAGGGAAGTTGATGGGAGTAGTTACTTGATTTGGACAGTTTTTGTGGGTAGTGCTGGATCCAAAGTATTAGCTGAAGAATAAAGAGGATTAGTTTGGAATCATCTACAATACTGAAACTTACCAGAAGTCTATTGGCGTGGCAGTAATATTAATGAAAGGAGCAGGATCAGATTCTACGGAAAGTTGGAGTTTTGACAGGTTAGATGTGGTTTGAGGGGTGACAGAGCGATGTAGCTTTGGCTATTGAAGGAGTAAGCTGTCGTAGTTGCTGACTATGGGCATTTGGAGCTGTGGACATTGGGAACTGTCACATTTGGATAATTGAAGTAACAACTTGAGAAGTGGTCAGGTTTGTTTTAGTTAATTAATATAAAAGCAGGTTGAATAACAAACAATAAAAAGAAAGAGTGAAATAAACAGAATACAGTACTTACTTTGGTGAATTGATTAATTGAAGTGTCATTGTAAAGGATAGTTGTCAATTATTGGTTTAATTAAATTTGAAAGTCAAGCTGACAGTTAATGTCATTTAGCATTCATAAAAGCACAATTAAGAGTTGAATTTCAATTAATAGATAACTAGATTGGCGAACCCGAACCTGAGTGTCTCAATATTAATATTTAGTTAAAAGTAAAATTGATTTGGACAGAAATAAAATGGCAAATACTAATTAAAATAGGCATATTCAGCATTGAATCATTGCATAAATAATAGCTAGTCAAAAGTGGAGCTATCACTACACATTATTAGCTACACCCTGAAAAAAGGATTCAATTAGCAGCTGCATAATTAAATTGCTCAACAATTGAAGTGGATAGCGCCAACATTTCTTTCACGTAACAACTTCCCAAGTAGTTAAAGTAATACAGGTGAGTAGGTACCTGTGTAAGAAATCTTTGTAAAGTCAATAATGTAGTTCCTCCATCTTCCTCACAATTGCTCCCAAAAGAATGTTTCAAAATCAAACCATTTATCAACAATGATTTGTAAAACTGTCCAAATGCGGAACATGTGGGTTTATTGTATCTTTGACCTTTCTGTCTGATTCGAACAAAAAAGTTTTCTACGGGATCTTGGTTGAATCGCCTGGTGGTTAATCCGTATTAACCCGTTGTTTCTTAGAAAATCCCTTAACAATAAAAAACCGTCTAACGCTCATTGCCAATTATCAAAACATGGCACTTTAGTTTCTTTGCTATTTTTAATAAAATGCATGCTTTTTAGGACGGGTAAAGCAGTTTTCCCTTAGGAAACATGGTCACTGTTATCCCCATAAATTGGCGCAGACGTCCGAAGCGGCTTCTCATTCATGTCTTGCTTTGCACTGCCATTGCAACTGTCGAAGAGAAAAACGAGACTGTTCCTCTAGCATCTTCTCGCAATTGCAAATTTTGATACGCAGTCAGAGCAGCTAAAAATAAAAACATCTTAAATCATTTCTCAAAATTAAATATTTCAGCAGTTGAACAGACTATTTTCGATCATTAGATTCATGGTGCAAGCCACAGTATGACAACTCACACCTGAGCACAAGTTGAAACTTTCATTTTGTTGATTTTTTTGGGTGGTTCGTAGGCATCTATTTGAAATATAACTGTGCTAAAAACGAAACATTATATTAATATTTAATTAAGTATAATTATTATTATTATTATTTACAACTGCACAACTCATTACAACAAGTTACCACCAATGGACTTACTGCCATGTTTCTTTGAGGCAGCTTTGCATTTTTTCGAAATAGTTTTTAGTCTAAAAACAATGAACCTTTTAATGATCTTGCTTTTAAGTTGGTGGCAAATTGGTACATCTAGTTTTAAATTTGACATTTCGGTATATAGTCCAGTCAATAGAGATATAAATTAGTGCTTACCTTGCAAAAGGTCAGGCAAAGTTCTAATTTGGCATACTTGTAGAGTCGCATGTCCTAATCGACATACTAAGTTCGCGACCTTGAAAGGGCGCCGCTCGCAACGCCATCTTGCTAAAAGGTACCAAAAATCAGTTTTTCGTATATATCTCCTCTCCTCTGCCATCTAGGCTGAAAATAGTTATTACAAGAATTGTAGAAAACAAAATTGCCTACAACTTTTGTCGGAAACGTTTTTTTCTCAGATGAACAATTCATGAGTTATAGCTACGTAAGGCGGAGCAAATTTTCGAAATTTGCGAAAACGCTCCACTTTTCGTCGAAATTTCGGTTAATCTATACATATATAAAGGAAAGTCACAACCCTGACTAATCAACGCAGAGCCGAAACCACTGGCACTACGAAGTTGAAATTTGGGTGGAAGATTCAATTTGTTACGTAAGGTCGTGCTAAGAAAGGATTTTTTGAAATTCCACCCCTAAGGGGGTAAAAAGGGGTAAAATGTGTTTTAACGAATTCCTCAATATCTCTTACACCCGATAAGATATCTATTTGGTGTTTGCTTGCAAAGATTATCAATACAAATACCTAGAAACCTATTTTAGGATTTTGCCCTACTCAACCCCTAAAGGTGCAAATCTAGATTGGGGGTGAATGAAAGAACCCTTCGTATCTCCTATGTTTATTGAGCTAGAACATTCGTTTTTCAGCATATAGATGTATTTTTAAAATATTTAGAAAGGGGTTTGGGGGAATTTGAAAATGTTAACCCTAAAGGGGTAAAATAATGAAAAACTGATAAGGGGTAGTGGAGTTAAAATTATTAATTTTTTTCGCTATAAGTTCCATTTCACAATAAAATGGGTTAAAAGGGATTTTTTGAAATTCCACCCCTACGGGGGTGAAAAGGGGTAAAATGGTTTTCACAAATTTCTCAATATCTCGTACACCCGATAAGATATCTATTTGGTGTTTGCTTGCAAATATTACCAATGCAAATACCTAGAAACGCATTTTACGATTTTGTCGTAATCAACCCCTAAAGGTGCAAATCTGGATTGGGGGTGAATTAAAGCACCCTTCGTATCTCCTATGTTTATTGAGTTAGAACATTCGTTTTTCAGCATATAGATGTATTTTTAAAATATTTAGAAAGGGGTTTAAGGGAATTTGAAAATTTTAACCCTAAAGGGGTAAAAGAAGGAAAAACTGATTAGGGGTAGTGGGGTTAAAATTATTAATTTTTTCGCTATAAGTTCCATTTCACAATAAACTGGGTTAAAAGGGATTTTTTGAAATTTCACCCCTACGGGGGTGAAAAGCGGTAAAATGTGTTGTTACGAATTCCGCAATATCTCTTAAACTCGATGAGATAGTGACTTGGTGTTTACTTGCAAAAATTATCAATGCAAATACCTAGAAACGTATTTTAAGATTTTGCCCTAATCAACCCCTTCAGGTGCAAATCTGGATTAAGGGTGAATTAAAGAACCCTTCGTATCCCCTATGTTTATTGAGTTAGAACATTCTTTTTTTTGCAGATAGATGTATTTTTAAAATATTTAGAAAGAGGTGTAAGGGAATTTGAAAATGTTAACCCTAAAGGGGTAAAAGGAGGAATAACTGAAGAGGGGAAGGGGGGTTTAAATTATAAATTTTTTTGTTGTGAGTTCCATTTCTCAATAAAATGGGTTAAAAGGGATTTTTTAAATTTTACCCCTACAAGGGTGAAAAGGGGTAAAATGGGTTTTCACGGGTTCCTCAATATCTCTTAGACCCGATGGGAACATGGAATAGCGACTCGGTGTTTACTTCCAAAGATTTTCAATGCAAATACCTACGTATTTCAGAATTTTGCGCTCATCAACCCTTAGAGGTGCAAATCTGGATTCGGGGTGAATTAAAGAGCTCTTCGTATCTCCCATGTTTATTGAGTTAGAACATTCCTTTTTGACATATAGATGTATTTATAAAATCTTTTTAAAAGCGTCTAAAGTTTTTTTTAAATATTACCCCTAAAGGGATAAAAGAGAGACTAAACTAAAAAATGGTAGGGGGTTAAAATTATTGATCTTTTTTTTATGGATGCGTTTTAGACTATAATAAGGTAGAAAGGGTTTTTAGAGATGGTAATGAAACGGGTATTCCGCTACAATCTATATGTATAAAAGATAAACCACCAACTCAACAACGCGAATCCGTAGTAACCAGGTAACCAGGAACTTGAAATTTGGCAAGAAGAGTCCTCTACTTACGTAGCGAAAAGCTAGGAAAGGGTTTTTAGAAATTTCACCCTTAAAGGGAAGGAAAGAGGTAAAATGTCTTTTCACTAATTTGTAAATATCTCTTAAAGCCCTATAATACCTATATCGATTGGTTTTTACTTTAAAAGGTTATCTATACAAGTTCCTAAAAACGTAATTCAGGATTGTGCACAGATCAACTCCTAAAGGTGCGAGTTTGGATTCAGGGGTAAATTATAGAACCTTTCGTATTTCCTGTGGTTCCTGATGACCATTGTTTTTGGGCATAAGTGTGTTTTTCAAATCTTTAAAAAGTGGTTTAAAGTTTTTATTCTAAATTTTATTGTAAAAGGAGTAAAAATGGCGTAGAAGTAAACAGAAGTTAAAAAAGAGGTTAAAGTTATTGTGTCCAGTTTAGAATAAAATAGAAGGATTTCTGAAATTCCACCTCCAAGTGGTGGAAACTGATAGAATTTATGAATACAACATTTATAAGTACATTTATTATTTTTACTCTCATTGTTATACTAAACCTACAGTTTTTATCAATTTACACAAGGAGAACGACAATTACATACACATTTCGAGGGGATACGTGAAGCATAAAAGGGTTATGAAGAACTTTTTTCAGAATAATATTGTTTCCTTTTTACCTACAATATTGTTTTACAGCGTTTGTTAGTTTAGCGTATTGAGTGAGGGAGGAGGGGAGCAGTCTAGAATTCGTTTAAGATTTGGAAGAAAAACATTTGTAGTCCGTACGAAGAACGGGCATCTTGCTAGTATCTATTAATTGTTATCTAATTTAAGTTTTTACTCATTTCCACACCACCATGGGGTAGAGTAAGCGGCGCGTTTTTTTTATGTGGTAGTAGGCCTAATCCGCCACTTTACTTACGTCGTCGAGTTCTTTTAGATGCCTTAGATGGTCCAGATTATCTGATCTCGACATCTTCTTGAGAATCGCTCTCATCCTTCTCTGATTCTTTTTCAGCGGTTTCATCATCAAACGTCAGTAGTCTGTCAACTAATGTCTCGTCATTTGTCTCGTTATCTTCAGCGTCTATCAAAATCTGTGGAACATTCTCGCCATTACAAAATGTGCAGATAACAGAGCATTTCAAGCCTGTTTTTCTGCAACCACACGCTCGATCACATCCCTTTTTACATTTGCATGAAATACATTTCAGTAGTGCCTCAGGAGCAGGATTTTTTGTCGTTGTTACCGGAGTGAGTCCGAATTTGCTTTTTTTCCATCCCCATTCCTCTGGATTGTTTGTTATATCATACCATCTCTGAATTTGGTGGTAGGTCCGAAGAGAATGTTGACGTGCAGCTTCTCTTGTAGGTGGTAAAGCAGCAAGGTTGAACTTATTTTTTGTAACGGATCTTGCAAAATTTTGAAAACGAAGAGAATCCAAAGTGACGTTTTCTTTTGGAACTCCTTAAAGCACGATTAGGAAATTTTCCCCTGCGTTAGTCTTTGAAGACTTTTACAGTTTGGCTCAGGTATTCGTACTTTTGGAGTATATGTAGGAACTTCACTTTCCCTTGGTTGAATAGAGAAGACGTAGTGTCACAGCCGCTGAATGCATGTAAAAATAGTATGTTGTCTGCCACTGCTTCTCCATGCTGTAGACTTTCGGGAGAGTATATTTTTTTCTACTGTCTTTCCTTTTCCTGGTTTTCGGAAGTAAATATTGGGATGGGTTCTTGCTAGTGTTGTTAACAGAACTAGAAGATCTATGTCTTCTCCAAATATGAAAACGGAATCAAAAGATGAGGATATTCTGATCGCTGTGTTGACGATCAATGTATCTGTATCTTCTGTAGCCTGTTTCACTGTGATTTTTTTTCCAAACGTCAGTAAAATGTGACATTATACTGCTGGATTGATGATGCTGAACTGTCACTTATTGCCATGGCAAATAATAACTTTATCTGTCTCTCTGACGACATGGAGTAATTTTCTTCGAATTTTGCTATAAACGTTTGAAGAAAAAAATGCTATATGATATTCGGAGCAAAAGTATCTTTATGGTCTCGGCTGTACTTATCTGCCTTGCTAGCTTGCAGATAAACCGTCCAGCCACGCCACATAAAGTATAACTTTTGCTCCTAATAACATAATATACTATTAGTCTGTTTCCATATTATCCCTATATTTCCTACTACATCCGCACTGTTGTGCGAAAATGAGTAAAAACTTGAATTAGATAACAATTAATAGATATTAACCGAAATTTCGACGAAAAGTGGAGCGTTTTCGCAAATTTCGAAAATTTGCCCCGCCTTACGTAGCTGTAACTCATGAATTATTCATCTGACAAAAAAAAGTTTCAGACAAAAGTTTTGTTTCCTACAATTCTTGTAATAACTATTTTCAGCCTAGTTGGCATCGGAGAGGAGATATATACACATTTTTGGTACCTTTTTAGCAAGATGGCGTTGCGAGCGGCGCCCTTCAAGGTCGCAAACTTAGTATGTCGATTAGGACATGCGACTGTACAAGTATGCCAAATTAGAACTTTGCCTGACCTTTTGCAAGGTAGAATGTCTCTATTGACTGGCCTACCAATAAAAATCTTTTATATTTATATTTTGGGGTGAGATAATATTAAAATATTTTCGAAAAACACTTTCCATTTCTAAGAAAAAATAAAAATAGCCTCCGTAGTAAAAAAATAAAGATTGCTCTTTATATCTCTTAATTAAAGCCAGCTTTGAAAATTTTTGGTAAATGGGTATTTTTGAGCCTGCTGCACTTACACAATTTGAACAGGTATTTGAAGTTATTACTACACTTTTTAAAATATATCCAGAAATATAGTATAAAGAATTTAACTCACTATAATTTAAATTAAACACAGGGGCTTTTATTTCACTTGGAAGCACCACTTCTTCATAAACTGGTGTTTAGGTTTCTAAAGAATCTAAAAAAATTGCAAGAAATTGTCGCTCATCTTCATCGTAGCTACTGCTACTAGCATTTTTTTTGTGACACATATTAATTATAACTTATTTTTTACTTGTAATGCATTTGGCACTATTTGCTTGCTTCGCATAACACAAAATAGATTTTCAAGACAGTCTTGAGAAAATCGACTTGTTAAAACAAATTGATACCCTCTCTTTTCTAACAAATCGGACTGGAGTTCTGATATGGATTGTGTTTAGATAAGAACGCCTGTTTGACAAGGTTTTCAAATTTTTTAGAGCCAACCTTCATATTTGTAAATATGTTAATAAATTATTTCCAAAATGTTATAAAGGGTGTTTTTTTAGAGGCGGAGAACTTTAAATTGAAATAAAACACAGAAAATGTTTTTCATATCCATGAAATTTACTTTAG
The DNA here is from genome assembly GCA_940337035.1 of Agriotes lineatus. Taxonomy (NCBI): domain Eukaryota; kingdom Metazoa; phylum Arthropoda; class Insecta; order Coleoptera; family Elateridae; genus Agriotes; species Agriotes lineatus. Next base: position 34,621 of record CALNHX010006216.1, read on the forward strand.
TTGAAAGATAATTTTATGGCATTTATGTTTGAATATGATTTCGGGCATGTGACCGCCGCGGCTGGCGTGTACATGACGTAAACTGGAGGTCCAATTTTCACACACTCTTCGCAGTAAATCAGTAAACCGCTATAATGCGTCGAATGTTGGCTTCCAAGTGCTCAATTGTTTCCGGTTTATCGACGTAGACATGTGACTTTACATATCCTCAAAGAAAATAATCTAACGGCGTCAAATCGCACGAAAGAGGTGCCAGTTAACAGATACATTTCGTGGAACCATTTTGTGGATCTGTTAACTGGCCACCTCTTTCATGCAATTTGACGCCGTTAGATTATTTTCTTTGAGGATATGTAAAGTCGCATGTCTACGTCGATAAACCGGAAACAATTGAGCACTTGGAAGCCAACATTCGACGCGTTATTGCCGAAATACAGCCTGATTTACTGCGAAGAGTGTATAAAAATTGGACCTCCAGATTATTCAAACATAAATGCCATAAAATTATCTTTCAAATAAAGCCAATTTCATGGATATTAAAAACAGTGTTTTATTTCAATTTAAAGTTCTCCGCCTCTAAAAACACCCTTTACTTTCATTATAAACTTCTTTTTTAAATTTGCGTAGTGCACAAGATGGGTGTCTTGAAATCATTAAATAACACCATTTTTCCACCTGGTCTAAAACCATGCTGTTGTCAAATATTCTTGCTTGTTAAGTTCTTCGGATAGAAATTTAAGAGCACTGCCCATAGAGTGGTTTACAACATTGGATGAAGTTGATACTTTCATTTTCAAAAAATGGGTTGGAAGCTGATCTTTTTCAGACAGTTTTGGTGCGAGTTTAAAGAAATGTTTATTTTGGTGTTTTATTACGTCTGCGATGTGATTGGACATAATTCTATTAGTTGGTAATCTGTACTGTTCCACAATATGATTGGGTAACTCTATAATTTTGTTTGTTATCAGCATTGATTTTATATTTTTGAATAAATGAGGCACATCCGCAATGCCATATACTCTATTCACTATAGTCCCGGATTGTCAATGTCAAAATCCAATTAAAAACAATCCTTTATATCATGGTTAATATTTTTAAGTCAAGCTATAGGTAACTAGAAACAATTAATAAAGCTACTAATGTCAAAACTATAAATTATAGGTTATATTTCGAACTGACTTAAGCAAAAATAAATAAAAGTTGCCAGGTAACAAAAACCCAAATTTTCAAAATTACGTTTTGCGTTGTCCAACCTAGTAGTAACAAAAAAACCAATAGAAATTCAACAGTGCTGCCATAAAACGTCATTTTTGACAATCCCGGACCATAGTGAACAGAGTATACACATTTTTTTCTTGATTTAAGGGATGCTGAATTTGACAATTTATGGGGTAGTACTTGCCCGCTTTTATATCCCATGCTTTCCATAGGGCTTGATTACAGGGACCCATGTCTGAAGTAATACTTAAAATACTTAACTCAAGTTCTTCAGCTTTTTTAAATATATCAATTATAATATTTGTAAATACAGCTCCGTTTACAGAGTCGCTGGTGAAGTAATAAGCTACAACCTGTTTCCAACTGCTAGTAACACCACCCAGCATAAACACCAAAACATGTGTAGCTAGATCTGAGTGCTTAGGAAGTGTTACTTTACCAAAGTATTTGCTTAAGGATATATCGTATGTTTTCCCTGGGGTAATGGCAATTTCATCTAAAACTAGGACACAATCCTTGTCATACGATGAAACGCGTTCCACTTTTATTTTTAAAAATTAAAAAACTTCGTTCAAAATGCCGGAATCAAACTTTAAATTTTGGAGTCGCCTTTGTAGTGTTCTTATTGATGGCAAAGGATATCCTTGTTTTATTAACTCAGTATATCCACTACCACCACAACTAAATTTTAATTTCAAAGACTTTGTAACTGTATCATTGGTCCACTGCATCAGTTTTGTAGTCTTCTTCAGTTTTTTCTTTTTTAAAGCTGATATTTGATCGTTGTTAAATATTTGATTCAGCAATATTGACTGAACTCAGGCGCTTTTTCTACTTTCTTCAGCTTTTTTCTTATGTTCCTAAGAAGTTTTTTGTATCGTACAGCCTTATTTTTCTCCTTCACATACAACTTTTTGTAGCGGTGTAATTTCGCCTGTATATCTGCTAATTGTTTATTAGGCATTATTTCCTGCAACAATGGTGAGATTCTAGCCTCATCGTCTTCGCTTGAAGATATTGATGTGAATGACTGCTGACTTGCCGGTAGATCTATACCCAAATCTACAGCTGCTGGCAAAGCCTTGGGCAAAGGTAAATCCTCACCTGTGGAAAAAAAGATATACATTATTATAAGTGTAACAAAAGACTGAGACATAATTTAAAGAAATTCAAATTTCTATATGGGGCTTAATTTAAGAAAAAGGAAAAATATGTCTCCGTTACACTTTTTGGGACGCAACAAAATACAAAAATTATGCATAAAAAGTGATCACTTACCAGGTACAAGTTTAGGCTTCTTTGGAGAAAGAGGTTTAGGCTTCTTTGGAGAAAGAAGTTTAGGCTTCTTTGGGAAAAGAAGTTTTCTTTGAAGTGGAGGCTTTCTTTTACTTTCCGGCTGTGTAAATGAAAAAAATGTAGGAACGGCATTGAACTTTAAAATTCTTTTTCCGTCTACACGAGGCTTCTCCTACATTTCTGGAGCAAAGTAAACCTTAAACCAAAATAAATCCTATCTCAGAGTTCACATAAAATCCGAAAAAAATCAGTATTCAGTTACGAAAATAAAACTACATTTACCTCACATAAACATGAGTAATTTGTTGGTATCCAATTGCCTCTTTTTATTTTAGTGAGCCACTGTTTTCTTCTCAAGAAGACTGTCATTAGAATTACTGCAACTTGTTGCAGCACAACCAGGCATTTCTAATGTGTTCTTTAACCTTACAAACATTTTTAAAAAGCTTTATGTATTTGCCATTTCTGGCTTCAACATAGCAAGAAATAATAAAAATTATTAATTTTAATTAAGATTTGATTAGGTCTTATGGAGAAAAATACAAACAGAGAAACATCTAAAAAGCTGCTACTTAAAAAATACCCACAATCACAAGTTTTATATTTTCACTGAATAATTAGAACAGAAATAAAACTTTCAACAGTCTCATACAAAAATTTATATAAGGACAAAGCCATAAAACTAATTTTACTTCCTTTTACTATAAAGGAAGTATTGGATTCACCCCAAAATTCGAAATTGAGTTTTCAACGGATCTTCACGTTTTAGAGTCCCCTCATCCCAAAAAACATATTTTTTTTCATTGGTCTGTCTGTCTGTGTGTCTGTCTGTCTGTGTCTGTCTGTGTGTCTGTCTGTCTGTGAACAGAATATCTCAAAAACGAAAAGAGGTATGACGTTGAAACTTCATATATAAGTTTTGTGTACTATGTAGATGAGACAGCAAGATTTTGAAGAAAATCGCATAACCGGAAGTAGGTGTTTACTCTTGTGATTTTTAAGTTTTTTTCGATTTTTTCAAAAACGGCTCTAACGATTTTTTTTAAACTTTACATTTTTCTTACATTTTTAATGTGTATTGATGTGAGATAGGTGATTTTTCAGTTGAATACTTCTAAAGTGGGTTTATTTTGTTTTTTTTTTCTATTTTTTTTATTAACTCCTATTTTAAATAAAACACCCGGTATATTATTACATTTTTGAATTCACCTTAAAATTCTAGAGAAAGTTTGTCTCTTCAACTAACACTCGATTTTGTACCGTTTTTGTAGAATTTGTAATTTTTGAAAATTTTTAACAAATGGTTAAAAATTAAAAATGAAATTTTTGACTAATTATAAGATCACTGTAAAAGGAAGTTGTGTGAGTGTATCACACCAGATTTTTTGTCTAATAATTGGGTTTGTTTGCCAAATAAGTCATTTTTGAAATGGGCCGGTTTGCGGTCACTCGCCCGGGCCGGTTCAAACATCCAGTCCGGCCCTGGGAGGGTTATATTATTGTTGTAAAATTTTAAGAAACGTCGTAAAATTTAATCAAATATTTGCATTGTAGTCAACTTGGTAACTGATGTTACATTGCAAATTTGAAATTCCCGCTCGTGGGTATACAGCGCTCTGTGGAGAATCGCGAAACTTCACATATGCCCAGGCCGTATACAGTGACGTTGGCGAAACAATTCAGCAGGTAGTGGGTTAAATACATATGTTCATATAGACTTTTTGTCTTCTTTTGGCATAAGGAATCTATCATTTCAGTTTGATTCACTAATTATGAATCACCCTGTATAGAACAAATCGATTCTGTAAAAAGTAAAATCGTTTGTCCCAAACAGCTGTTGAAAAATTCTAAAATTATAAATCTTTATATTAATATATTTATGTTTAACATTTATTAAAGATGTACTTACTGTACATTTTCCAATAACAAAACTGTCATAGTGTACAAAATTAGGTTATGTCGTAACATCTCTTACTTTTGATCATATATGTAATATGCTTTGAATATGCTTTTGATAAATCCAAGAAGGATAAATCTCAGCTCTTTACTAAAGTTGGGAAACAAACCGAACGTTTAAAAATTGCTCCAATAGTCGGCACCACCATTGTGCCGCTTGGGAAGGCCTTAATGTTTTTAACATTTAATGTAATCGGTCTTAGTTAGCACTTGCCGTTTCCTCGTAAAAAGGCGATTTGAATTAAATTCAGTCAACGATAAGAATGGGTTTATTTATCACAGATAAGGAACCCTGGTGTTGATAAACTAGCGTGCTGCTAAGGCCGGCTGCGAGTAGTTCAAGTTACCTCCGCGATGGGGAGGCGAAAATTGTAAACAGCCAATCAATACAAATTTTTTTAGTTATGCTAATGACGTCATTGTTTTACTACATTTAGTTGCAATAAATAATTAATAACTGCAGTATTATAAAAGAATTTAACGTAGATATGGTCTCTTGTGTCAGATTTCGCACAAAATGGGTCCCGACTTGCAGAAGTGTGTGATAGGTGTGATCATATAACCCTTTGTTGAACCTGAAGGCAGATTGCAACAATTGAACTACAACAATGCCTGAGCAGAGCAATGACTACCGGGTGGTAGTGTTTGGGGCTGGTGGTGTAGGCAAGAGCTCTCTCGTGCTGAGGTTTGTGAAAGGCACATTCCGGGAGAGCTACATCCCTACCATCGAAGACACCTACAGACAAGTAAGAACTGTGCTTTGCATGTGTTAATACTGTGCCTACATCATTTTATTTTCAGTTCCGTTTTTGGTCACTATGTTACATATTGTAGATGTTTTATATGTTTGTTGTTTGGTGCAGGAGTAAGTAGTGACATTTTAGTTTTTTATTATTTATATTGCTTGAAGTGTTTGTTTCAGATGTTTATGATCCCTACGATATCTGTAGTCTGTTTTATTTTGTAATTTTTTTCTCAGCTAGATTCTTTAGCATCTTCACCCTGCCCATATTTACAGCTGTAGGAATTATAGGTACTTGCAGTGTTAATACAGGTTTTTTATTAGAATAAAAATGTTACATCTAACATGGTTTTTGTTCCGTAACGATCCTCTTTATATAACATGTGCCGCACATGTAAATTTTTTTTTCTTTAAAGTTAATCTATTAATTTGTGTCGCTGACTGAGAGCCGTCATAAAATGTGATCACTTAAGGATAAGTTTATCAGAAATACTTTTTCATATGTAAAACATACACAAAAAATTCAAAATGAAAATTTCAGTAGATGTTATTTTTAGATGTTATTCAACTAAATTACAGTTGTAATAGGTACATATTTGAATATGGATCTTAATAACAGTTGAGTTTTGATTTGGATGATATTTAGTATATAAATTTATTAGTGCATATTCAAATAATGCAATTTATTAAGACTCATTTGATTGTTTGTGATATCATGTGATATGAACTTTAAGACACATTTTAAAAGAATATTCAGAGAAAAAGTTTACGTAATTGAATTTTTGCAGTTTTGTAATTTCTAAGAAGTGCTGTTACCGTCATAAAATACTGCAGTGATTAGATGTTGTAATGATACTGTTTATAGGCTAAAAAAGCATTGTAGTTAAGGGTTTATAAAAATTAGATTAAAATAAATAAAGGAAGTTTTTTTCACTGTGCCTTCAGTTATAGAAAACTTTGTGTTGTATTTAATAAGTATGACTGCTATTTCAGCTGAATTCTTGATTCTATGTATGCTATAGTGGCAGTGATAAACAGCAAAGCAATTTGATATTGGAAGTTTTTTGAATCAAATGTTCATATATTGCATGTTTGTGTAAGTATTTGTATGCTTATCTGTAGTCACTTATCACAGTAGTTTGTCGTTAGCACAATGGATCCTTCAAAAACATCTTCCATGAACTTGCATTTGTTGCAGGTCATTAGCTGCAACAAGAACATCTGCACGTTACAAATAACTGACACGACTGGCTCGCACCAGTTCCCAGCCATGCAGAGGCTGTCCATAAGCAAGGGACATGCCTTTATTCTAGTGTACTCAGTATCCAGTCGCCAGAGCTTAGAAGAGCTGCGGCCCATTTGGGAGCTCATCCGCGAAATAAAAGGACCAGATCTCAGCCAAATCCCAGTGATGTTAGTTGGAAATAAATGTGATGAAAGTGCCGAACTAAGAGAGGTAAATCTTTTTACTTTATTAGTTGCGGTATTGAGGTGATGTTCTGTCCTATTGGAATGAATGAAGGTACTATCTCAAACATGCAATCATTATTTGGATCTGAAAGTTACATACATTCTAGTTTGAGAAGATTAATGTTTGTAGATTTAATTTAAAATTATTTTCCTTTTTGTTCTCTTCTTTGCTTTGAAGACTTATCCTTTGCATTAGTAAGTTATTTTCAATAATGGGAATAAAGAAAAATGCAAAAACAACCAGTCATTTATCCCAATGTATACCTTTGAGGTTTAACTTCTCTCAATATAAAATTAATGTAAACCACAACTAACTAGCGTAAAACTATGAGACCTCTTTTTTGTCAGCTGAATGAATGTGTAAATATTAACTATCTTACTTTTGTTAAGTTTTCTTGATCAGACAGCTATTTTAATAATTCAATTCAGGTATCTTCAGAATATGTATATTTAATGTTCAACTTGACAATTATTTCGTTTGACTTGACATTTGTATGTATGTATTATCGTTAACTTCGTTATACCTTTCGGTGTAGAGACTGGTGCTTTATCAAAATGAAATTCAAATAACCCTCAAATCTAAATTTTAATAGCTCGATCCAAAATTATCTTGACATTTTACATTAATGACCCAAAATTATTTGTAACGTATTTCCAAAAAGTGAATTCCCAATTTATAATCACCTAAAGCTATCAAGTACTTGATTCAATTATGTAATTTAGAATATAAATGAAAAACTTATTTTCTAAACACATTTATTGTAAATCTAAATACAGTTCTTAAGAATGTTATATCAAATTAAATTTTTGAGTTAAAATCGCGCATTTAAATGTCTTGTCAAACGTTCACTGACCTTGATACCTTTTCAAAAGTACCTGAACTTTGACTGATCCACTTTGGATCTCCCTACAGCACCCTGCTTGATTCTACAATCAAAACCTCGTCGTTGACTTGCTCAAGGTATTTCTATTTTTTAAATAGAAAACCAATTCCTTGGCACAAAACACAATCACTCACGCACTGAAGCTACATTAAATGATTTTCAAATCTAGTGTATTCATAATAGATAAATCTAATTGAAAGGTTACTTTTAATATTGACTTTTCTTTTGAATTACCATCATTTGATATTTATTATCAAATATTAATGTAGGGAAAGCTTTTTTGTTTCTACGTTTAATATAAAATTTATTATAAATACACAATTGAATGGAATTCAACCTTTGGCATGTGTTTTATATAATTCTGAAGTCAATATTATTGTAATAATAATAATAATAATAATAATGTGTTTTATTTCCCCAAAATTAAAGTACAAAAGAAAATAAAAATATTATGCCAACAAAGAACTGATAATAATTATAATAATAGGGAAACCACAAGGTATAAGTTCAAGCGCATTGCCTGGTCTTCCACCTAACCTTGAAAAATTTATCGCAACAATACCAATCCCAAAATGCCTAAAACTATCTTAAAATTAAAATTTAAATTAAAAATTTAAAAATTCTACAATTAGCATGGCATAGCTCACAGCACTAAACCTCATAAAAACAAATAAAAGGAACTAAGTAAATAGATATACTAGTAGAAAAATAAATAGATAGATGACCCGTCTAGTGATGTAGCATCCAATATTTAAGTTGGAGAGTTTTGCTGATTTACAAGAACACGATAAAGACGTTTTTTAAACGAATTAATTGAAAGATTTTTCATGTAGACCGGTAGAGAATTATAAACTTTTGATATTTGATACCGAAAACTTCGTTCGAAGAAAGCTGTTTTGTGACAAGGTGGCGTGATGGTGTACTTGAATCTAATATTGATATTGTGAACGTCTTCTCTAAAAGAAATTTTTTTGTATAAATAAATTGGAATCTTGTCAATAATAATTTTATGAAATAATGTTGCCCTTAATAACTTTCTTCTGTTTGCCATAGAAAGCCAACCGAGTTCATGTCGCTTATGTGAGATGTGATCATATTTTCTAATGCCGAAGATAAGCCTCACGCAAGAATTCTGAACCCGTTGGATTCGATTAGCTAAATCCTGAGTAATACATGAACCATAAATCTCTGAACAATATGAAAAATGTGAAAGAACAGTACTTTCACAAAGTGTAGTTTTAATTTTGTTGGATAAATACTGCCTGTGAGGATAGATTAATTTAAGGTTCATGTAGGCTTTTTTAATGTAATTAGTTATTTGAGAATGAAATCGAAAGTTGTTGTCAATAATTAAACCCAAATTACGAGCCTCATTCACTATTGGGATAGTGACACCACTCACTGATAAATTAACATTATCTTTTAAAAGATCTACATATTTTTTATTTCCAAATAGCAAAATAACCGACTTCTTAGGATTCAGTTTCAATGAATGCTTTTCAAAAATGTCAGCAATATTTATTAAGTCTTGATTAATATTTAATAATGCGCGTTGACTATCACTGATACTGAAGGAATAATACATTTGAGTATCATCGGCATACATTTGCATACTACAAGTTTTAACATATTTATAGAAGGTGGATGTATAAATAATAAATAAAAGTGGCCCCAGAATCGAACCCTGCGGAACGCCCCTAGTAGTCTCTCTGGGATGAGAATAACGATTACGCAACTTCACCCTTTGTATTCGATTACTTAAATAGTTAGAAAACAACATGATAGAATTATCCGAGAGCCCAATGTATCGAAGAATGGAAATTAGTACAGTGTGATCGATAGTATCGAAAGCCTTACTAAAGTCAAGTTAAATCAAAATAGATACGTCATCGCGGTCTCTAGCTGCAATTAAATCATCAATAACATTCAAAAGTGCAGTTGTGCAACTATGACCTGGACGAAAACCAGATTGAGATGAAGGAATTATATTAAAGTTAATTAAATGTTCTCTAAGTTGAATATCTATTATCTTTTCCATAACCTTCGACATTGCCGGAAGAATACTAATAGGGCGTAAGTCTTTAAAGTCAGTAGGATTCGGTACCTTTGGAATAGGTATGATAATAGCATCCTTCCAAATCGAAGGAAATGTGTTAGTAAGAAAACAATGATTAATAATGTGAGTAATGTAAGGCAATATGAGTGGGCAGCTGTATTTGATTATTTGTAGGTTAATGTTATCTGATCCTGTAGAATTACTCTTTAACACGTTGAGCGCCACGAGAAATTTTTGAAATTTTCTTATTGGGCCAAAAACTATTTTAAGCATTTTTAGGTATTTTATGATGGGTATACTAGCAAAAAGTTATAAATATCATGATACAATTGTTTATTTACAATAAACGCAATTTTTCTTTTTTTAATCAATAAAAAATGAACGAAATAAAAAATTTTAAAACTCGCACTGCAAAACGTTCTCCACAGGCCAGAGCGGTCCATACAGTACATTTACTAATGTAAGCAGCGGTCCACTGGCCTATACAGAATTAAAACTGCTTCAACCAATGAGCGGACCCTAGGGACCGCCGCGGTCCCTACGGACCGCCGTGGCCCTACGAGAAATATTGGTAGCGGTCCCTACGGACCGCTGCGGCGCTTAACGTGTTAAGCGGTCTATAATCAACGCAACCGTAGACACATCTACTGGCTTAAAGTTAAAATCCGTTATCTTTATCTTTATCACTTCAGTAAACTGCTACTATCTCAACTAGCACCGACCATTCATACAATTGTTCTCGCAATATAATTCGTTAACTGACTGGATTCAATAAATTAAGAATTAATAATGCATGCGCTTGCATGTTGCATTACAAGTGGTAATCACTCTTATTGGTGTTCCTCCCATTAGCCTATCGATGATTCTTTCTTTTTCGAAAGCATTCAAATGATGGGGCATGTTTTCAAATAACCAGTTTTGGGCTTTTGACGACAGCGAAATGATGAATGCGAGCTAAAAGAAGACATGGAACAAGACGATTAAAATAATGGGACTATGTGAAACCAAGAAAAAAGGTTCGGGAAATATATAATTAAGAAATAATTACTACTTGTATTACTCAGGCCTGTATCCAGGACAGAAGGCAAAAGAAGGAGTGGGCATAATAGTATCGGAAGAATTTAGTAAGAGAGTACGCAAATTTGAAACTGTAAACTCAAGAATATTAGCAATAGAACTAGCAGTCCAGTGAGACAAATGTCTCATTTAACGCGCCTTCAAACCTCGATCGGTTAGGTAACCACCCAGACCTGGAAGGTGTCAAAGTGGTTGCCTAACCGATCGAGGTTTTAAGGCGCAGAGGGTCGCAGCTACGTTTGGCGGCCGAAACAGTTTTTATTTAATACGCGTTCTATTTGAAAAACGGTCTTTTTGTGATTTCTCGAAAACCGGAAGTGTCACGTGACTGAAATTCGGTTCCTGACCTGACATGACCATTCCAAACATATAACTTTAATAACTTTTTTCTCTATCTCTTACGGTTTGGCTGCTGAAACAGTGTACCGGACAAAACAGCGTCCCGGACAAAACAGCGTCCCAGACAGACACGTCTATTAGATAAAGGATTAGAATTAGAAAGGAAAATCAACATGATACAACTATATGCACCAACAGAAGGAACAGAAGAAGTGGAGGCTAAACTGCAGAATTCGGGGCAAATTCCACTCCTCTTACTTGCTTCTCTTTTAATTTTGGTTAGGGTTACTAGACAAAGATGGTTAATAATGATTAATATTAACAATAGCAGGGGAATGTACCCCGGATTCTGCAGTTTTTCCGAAGAGGAAATAAAAAATTTTTATGCAGACCTGCAAACAGTAATAGATAAAATAAGAGAAGAAAACGACAGATTAATCATTATGAGAGATTGGCACGCGATAATTGGTAAGGATGAAAATAGAGGATTAGGCTGTATGGTAAAATATGAAGAAGAGGTAGTAAATAGAAATGGGAAGAAAATTATCGAGTTCTGTCAAATAAGTGATTTAAAAATAGGAAAACTGGTAACAGCAAGAATAACAACATTAAAATAATAATGGGAAAAGGAAAAGACTGAAAAAATACAAATACATAGATTAAAAAAAGAAGAAATGAAAATGAAATACCAAGAGTAGGTAGATAATGAAACATTATAAGAAGAACATGTAAAAGAAGATTGGACATTGGAAGAAAGATAGAAAACCTTTAAAGAAACAGTGTATAAAAAATCTGGTGTGATACACGCACACAACTTCCTTCTACAGTGATCTTATAATTAGCCAAAAATGTGATTATTAATTTTTAAGCATTTGCCAAAATTTTTCAAAAAATAGAAATACTACAGAAACCGTACAAAATAAAGTGTAACAACAAACAACGGAAGAAAAGTAAATTGTGCAATGATGAAGTGAAACAACCGATCAAAAACAAGAAAATAGCATGAAAGGAGATACATCACTACAAAAGCTGAACAAGTCAGAGAAGAATATAAAATAAAGAGAAATATAGCGAAGGAAATAGTAAGAGAACCTAAACGACATTTACACTAGTATTATTTACTACAGTATGATTGAAAACTTTTATCCTCTTGAAGGCTGTGGAATTATTTTGTCAAAAAATTTTGTTGGCAGTCGTGGTAATAAAAGTCACATTGGCATTTTATATCTGTCAGTTTAAGGTTATATCCGATATGGTTTAAACAAATACAAACATTTTTGTTGAATATCAGCGCATAAAGCACCAGCTTCTACACCGCAAAGTAAATGAGGTTACAGATAATACATACATAGGTACATATAAAAATGTTAGTAACAAAAACAACTACAGCTGTTCAAAATGATTTCCTGCATTTTCCATACACAGCACCGCCTTGTGTTCAGTATTCAACATCCTAATGACAACCAAAAACTTTTGATGGGCATTTTAAGGAAAACGGTTGCTTTTACGCTTATGAACTAAGAGCACTTTATTTTTACGTTTTTTAATTCTCTTTCAGGTGATAACCTAAAATTTACAAAAATGTTACAAATTAAAAGTTAGAACTAAAAAAATGTTTTCAGAGATGGGTAAAGTGCTTCTTATGGTCAAGTGTAGTTTATGAAAATTACTCCACTAGTGCATTACATGATAGTAAGCATGTGCACCAAAATTCAAATCGATATCTTTACATTTGTGGAAATTAACAAAAATAAAAAATAAAAAATTGAACTTCAAGTCTCTATAACTTCTTACTGGAGGGACTTTGTATTAAGGTATATTAGGTTTAATCGGTTTATCATAACCTAAGGAATCTATGACCAATCTGTGTTCCATTCTTTTTGGGACACTCTGTATGTATATGTGTTTTAGTTTTCCTTGATAAGTTTTTATTACTAAGCACTTTGTTTAACGAGCCCGCACATTTAGTTCCAGCTGTTATTCTTCTTTTTATTTCACTCGCGCACCCTCCTCTGCTTGTTATTTCCGCACCAAGGTACACTAAGCTATTTACTATTTAGAAGCGATAGTTTTCACCACTTTCAGTTTTTATTATCAACTGTAGATCTTCGTTCTGGTCTTTGTTTCCTAATATTATGTAGTTGGACTTTTCGTGGTTTATCTTGAAGCCGGCTTTTTTGGCTTGTTTTTTTAATCTTCTTAGGATATCTTTTAATTCTTCCTTTGCTCTTGATACAATCACAAAATCTTCCGCATATGCAAGAAGTTGGTATGAGTTTCGTAATATGTTCTTGTCAGTTTTAAATGTACTTTTTCGTAGTACATTCTCTAAGGTTATGTTAAACAGGGTTGTGGAGAGCGGATCTCCCTGTTTTACACCTGAGCTGCTTTCAAAGCCTTGGGATAGTTGTCCTTGATATGTTAACTGGTTTTTTGTTTCATTTAGTGTCATTTTTATCAGTTAAATTCCTTCGTGACATCAAAATACCTTGGGGCCAAAATTATATAATAACAGCAACGAGATATCATGAACAAGAAAATAGAATGCATTGCTTGAGTAAGAAAGAGATAAACATAGAAGCAAATATTTGAATAGGTTTGACACTCATCTTAATTATGACATATGTCATCTAATCATGCCAACTAAAATATTTTTCGTATGGTCATCTCGTTCTTACTCAAACATTTTATTTGTTGTTCATGTTATTTCATTGCTGTTATGTCGTGTGTTAAAAAAAACTCATTTAGAGCAGGCCTTGGAAATGTCTTAACTTAAGTCTGTACTATCCGTCCCAGGATTCTTCCTCCTGACGTCATTTGCATATGAAGTAATCAAAGAAATAGTTGTCCAGCACATAGACAAAGAAAACAACAGTAATTGATTTCTGCTATCGCGCCCATTAAGTTACGACGTGTGTCCATAGGGCTGGCAGTAAATACGAGTGAAACAGAAATTGTACAGCACTGTCAAACTTTGATCTGCCGGGCAACGCCTTATGAATTTGGTTTCTAATTTGACTTCGTGCTTCTGTCAAATTATTCTGATTGTTCATTTTCTGGTTTCAAGTGCATTTTCGCAGTTTTCCTGGCCTTCATTAGCATTATAAACAGTTCTTTTCAGAACTACTACTGCTAGCGTTTTTCTTATCAGGTATGCAATCGGTTTCGTAAATTTCATGGTTAGGTTATGTACGTTTGCTTTTCCAGCCTATTTGTTTTGGACTTTTGGAAAGCAATGCCTGGAAAACGTTTAAATTCGCAGGCCCAAGCATTGATTCTTTCGCTTTTAGAGTACTTTGAAGCAGAGAAAACTAACGGTGGACCGTTGCTGCCACTAACTGCAGTTCGTGAAGTAGGTACGTAAAGCTATTCATAGTACGCTATATTAAATAAATCAAAATTTTAGAGAGTAGCAAATGCATTAAAAATCAGTGAGTCAAGTGTTACAGCCATTAAGCAGCGAATTAAAAGCAATCCGATTTTATCTAGTCCAGGAAAATCAAGGCCGAGACATAAATCAAAGTCCACTGATTTACACGATGGTGTGAAGATGGCAATTCGAGATACAATATACGACATGTATCAACAAAGTACTTAAATTTGATGTTACCTTAAGATATTTATACTAATTGAAAATTTTTAGAAAAACATGTTACGTTGGCCACGTTGAATACCGAGTTAAGGGCTAAACAAATAACACATATTAGCAGAACCAGTTTACACAGAGTTCTTCCTTCCATCGGCTTTAAATTTGCAAAGGAAAGTAATAGAAGATTTTTAGTGGAAAGAACTAATATTGCTGCCATGCGAGGCTTCTTTATGAGAGAATACGTGAAAAATTTACAGTCTCCTATTAGAGATATAATTTTTCTAGATGAAACCTGGATTTACTCTAAGGGAAATCCAATGAAATCATGGCAAGACAGTCATGTGAAGAGTGTCCGTAAACCTGAAGGCTATGATGGCAAACGTTACATCATTCTGCATGCTGGTGGTACGGGAGGCTTTGTTAATAATGCAGGTTTAATATTTGCTTCAAAAACAATTTCTGCTGATTATCATACAGAAATGAATGGTGATTTATTTTTCAAAGCTGGTCTGCAATTTGGAAGGGCCTTCATTAATAATTATCGATAATGCTCCATATCACAGCATGTTGCTTGAAAAGCAACCCACTTCGACATGGAGAAAAGCTGAAATTATCCAATGGTTGAATAACAATAATGTGTCAATTGAAAACGATATGAACAAAAATGAATTATTAGCGCTAGCAAAGCTAAATCAAAAACCAAAAAGGTATGTTATTGATGAGTACATGAGAGAACAAGGCCACGAAGTTCTTCGCTTGCCACCATATCACTGCGACTTCAATGCTATAGAATTAGTATGGGCTCAAGCAAAAACCTATTATAATAAGCATATAGGTAGAGATGGTTATGGGGATACACAGGTTTTAGCAATGTGGAAGGAAGCCTTAGAGCACATTGGTCCAGATGTTTGAGAAAACTGTGTAAGGCATACGAGCACGCTCATCACAAAGTGGTACCAACGTGAGGAGCTCATCGAAGAAGCCATTGAAGCAGTTAAACCACTAGTAATTCACGTTTCTGCATCTGATACTGACAGCGATATGTCAAGTGAAAGTGATACATAAGTATGAAATGGCTTGACCTGGTGTTAAAATTAAGTAATTTATTTTTATTTTTTTTAATAAGAGCATCGACCGCAAAACTTGGCTCACCGCCTCGTTTTGCCAATCAAACTTGTATCGTTAATACATGGATCTATTAATACATCCATGCGTTAATATCTCTTTAAATTTATTATACTGTAGTAACCAGAATTAGCAAATATATTTAATTTACATTACTTTAAGCTCGTTGTAGTATTACATTTATTAATATTTTGTTTAAAAATTGTTATGAATCTTAGGCTCATCGGTTTGTTCAGTAGTGTATTAAATACATTATTACGATCGAGTTGATTTATTTCTAATATAGGTGGTTTTAAAACTGGATTACTTAAAACTTTTCTTGGTAATTTCAATTTGATTTAATAAGTTAATTCTAGAACTAGTAAGAAACAAGTAACATTTACAAATATATTTATTAGATTAGGTATCCGACTGCTACCGGAACCTTAAGAAGAAGATATCATGGTATATTATCTAGCTGACATCTTAACTAAACATCTAAACGGTGATTTCTGGGTTTTCATTGTTAGTTGCAATTTCATCTGCAAATATAGATATAAGTAGTGGTGTTCCCATAGGGTATACTCAGGATTTTCTGGACATACTGCGTATACTCTCAAGCAATTTTATGAAAACTTGTTGAATGTGCTTACAAATTAGGCCTAACGTCAAGTCAACCACTCTACTTGAACAATTGTCTGCACCAAGACTGCCAGTGTTTGTAGGATTTATCCAACCACTCTACTTTTCGAGTAGCAGTGAAGGGTGTATTCCGCGACCATACGTGAAGGTTTGGCTGCGAGAAGGAACTATTCAGTTTATTACAATTACAAATGGTATGTTAACTTTATTATATAGGTAGCAGTTAGCTGTGAGTAATTACGTATTCAAAAAATGGAACTGATACTTTAATAGAAGAATAACAGTCAGGGCACACATACTTCAACAACCACAAGTTAAAAGAACCCATACTCTTAACATCCTTAATATACCAAGAACCAAAAGTATTCATCTATCTGTCGAATATAAAAATTCATTAAAGTACATTACAAAACATTTCACTAATACAGTTATTTATAATTTGTTCAACATACTTGTTTACGGAGGTTCGAATAAAATTATTCTAGTTTATTCTATTAACACATTCATTCATTCACTGTCTTTAGCCTCTTTTACCTATCGCTGTCGAGCAACATTCATACCAAGTAGGAAGTGCGCAGAATATAAAACACATACATGCAACTGAACAGTCTAAATGTACATAATAATATTAATAACTTCTGTACTACATTTCTAAAACTTAATTTGGAGTATTCGTTGATAATCTGGTGTTCTCATACTAAATTGCTTTCTAATGTCAATTGGCCTTAATTTTAGAGCAGGAACAGCACTTGATTTAAATATTTTTCTGCCTTCCAGAATTTGAAAATCATCGGGCCTAAAATGGACAGAACAAATTACTTAATTATTATTTTAATTATGAGACAGCTTACCGAAAATATTTAACACTAGGAATCGATTGTCGATTTCCACAAAAAGGCAATTTCTTCGAAAAATACGGGGTTCAGTATATGCAAATCCCATCTTTCAAAAGTTCCTAAGTATATCATATATATGTCGATGTCGCATAGGTTCGGTTTACTCGTCACCCTCCTCTTCTTTGAATCCCGCTTCCTGCAGCCATGGTAACCACTAATTCACCTGGAATAGCGCTTGACCCTTTCCAGGTTAAGCATCGGTGACATCTTTCCAAGTAGGGAAGACCTCTGTACAGCGATCAGAGTTGCAGCGGAACTGGTGACCTTCGTTATTTAGTTCTCACGCTCCTCCAGGGAATTGCATAGCGTTTTGAAGGAGTCCTGTATTATGCTAGCGTTCACTAAATTGTCTTTCCTCGTACAGGCTAAGAACTTAATTGCCTTCCAATTTAAAACGCGAAACCATTCAAAATAAATTTAGGTTATGTCATTTTCGCGCACAGCTGAGTGTTGGATAAACAATCTTAACTGCGCAAACGAACGACACCCCCGGTGGGCGAGTTTCAACCCTATTATTTTATTCAAATGTGCACATATATTTTCACGCGCAGGTCGTATGAGTTGCTCTTCCAGTTAATAATACAATTCAGTGATAAAACCAAGCTTCATTTCAATACAATGTTAAAAAAATATGCCCAGGTTTATACACATCAACTCCAAAAGTTAGCAAAATTACTTTAAATTATATTTATTTGTTTTTGCTTCGCCGTGCAAATATAATGCACTTCATTAACTATTATATTATATTTTTGTGACGACCTAACCTCACTTTTAGCCGTTGACTTTGACAACTGACCGGAAGTTTCATGATTATAGTTGTTCAATTACCAACTTGGTAGTTAATCTTACGTCATACACATCCGCGTGTGACGTCAGGAGGAAGAATCCTGGGAGGGATAGTAGGTGAATGTCAGATTGCATTTTGTTTATGAAAACATCTGTCACTGTGACAGGCAAAAGTTGACACTGCATCGAGTTTACTTGTATCTAGCAAAAAGGAAAATAAGATGGCATTTGCACGAGTGTATGAGTCGTAACAGTCAATCAAAATTGTTTTTATGAAGTGTTTTGTATATTTTTAGGAAAATAGTTCAAGATCAAGATGTAATTTAGTTCTCTCTGACTTATGGTAGTTCATTTGCTTCAATCACGTTACGGCAAACTTCAATTTAATCATGGTATGCCGTGCAGGAGTTTTTTTTTAAACACATGATATATAGAGTAGGTAAGTCTAGCTAGTGTACAATTCCAGGTTGTTAGCGTTACTAGTTAGCTAAGCGATGTCAAACTATTGGCATTCTCTTCTGCATTACTGGTTTGTTCGCAGTAAAATGAACATGGGGTTGATGAGAAAAGTCCCAAAACCAGAATATTTAATATGGCATAAACAATATGGCGGCTTTAAGAAAAACCACGTTTTGGCCCTTTCCAAAAGACACTGAAACTTGACATTTTTATAGGAGTAAATCCATGCCATAGGAACAAGTCTGAGAGTCAAAAATTATCACTTATAATACCATGAGTAGTCAAAGTTATGTCGACTATTTTTGCGGTGGTGTCACGAATGTCCATTGCGCTTTGGTACGATTAGGACGAGTGCGCTAGCACGAGTCCTAATCCCAAGCGCAATGGACATGAGTAGTGATACCACCGCAAAAATAATCTACTTAACTTTGACTAAGAATGGTATTCGAGAGACTATTTAATGAACCAAACTACTTTTTCAAATTAGTTTTCAGTAAATCTAGCAACAAACTGCACTATTTCTATAGTAACAGAAAACTAAAATTGACTTTTTCTAATAAAAATCGCATTTGTTAAAAATAGTCACTTGAATACCTTCTAGGAAGATATATCCACTGATATTTTTTTGATTGGTCAAGAAATGTCAGAATTCTGGATTTTCATTGGTCACTTTTTGACAGATGACAGGTGAATTGAATAGTCAAAATAATATATTATGTGGGTTCAATTATAGGGGATGAAATGAGTCTGTTGCAAATAATGGTGACCGACTTTTTTTCCACTTTCTGAAATTCACCTGAAATTCAGAGCAGAGATTCCTTTGGACCCAAGATTGATGAGAAAAATCCCATATCCAGAAAATGCAATATGGCGTATTTAAGAAGAATCAACTTTTCTCATTTTGACCTCTTCCAAATGACGCAGAAACTTTAAATTTGTATAGGAGAGAGTTCATGCCATAGAAACAACACTTGGTGTAATAAATTAACTATAGGGCATTCAGTAAACACAAAAACATTTTAATTTTTTTGAAGTTGGCATGTGCATATTATTTTTATAATAGGGATTCTGTATTTTATTTTGCAAAGGTTTTCACACCTGTATACAGGCAGATTTGAATTTAGAAATGACAATATTTCCTATTGTCAGTTTCAAAGTAAATATTTTTCTAGAAATTGTCACATGTAATCTCATAAGAGCATTAATTCTTTCCGGAAATTTTTTTAGTGCGTTCCAACAACGTCGTATTAATTTGCCCGAGCGGGACGCGAGGGAAAATTAGGACGCTGTTGGACTGCACGAAAAATAATTTCCGGATATGAATTAATGCTCGAATGCAGATTCGGTAAGAAACTCGTAACGACACAAACCCTACAAAGAAGTAATGTCTACCTACAAAAAATTTCCAAGAAATTTTGTTGTCTTGGTTACGGCTCGTGAACTAATTTTTCTATTGGTCATTAATGAGTGTCGTACGATTTTCAAGTCTTAATAAAATTCAAGAAGACTATACTAAGGAGATGCAACTTCCTATGACGGCTGTATATAAAAGCGGCCCTTATGTCGGGGATAGCCGTCGCGGCACTGTCGACAGCGTGTACTGCCGTTCGAGAGTTGGAAGCGAGCTAAATTAACCTGTAATCGCGGTTAAAAGTCAGTTTACGGTTGTTAATACAATGGAGTGTATTTCAAGTGTGTTATTCATTGTTAAAACATGGTCCGAATTTCCAGTTACACTCAGCAAATGTTTGACATTGACAGTTCACGAGTTTTGTGAATGAATAATTGTACACCACGGCCGCCTTACTTGTCTGCTTTTAGCGGTCCGCTTCGAAACGGGAGTTGCGTGTCCTTAGTATAGTGTTCTTGATAAAATTACAAATTATTTCAGATGGGAAGTAAATGTCACACCCTTAACCTATATGTTTCAGTAACTTTTGTAAGTACATTTCTAGACAAAGATAAATTCGGGAAGTATACTCATGAAATTTTGGAAATCAAATGCCACTTTATGTTTCTATGTTTACTGAACAGACTATAAAATACTACATGAGAATTGAACTATAGGGAACGAAATGGAATAGGAGTCATTGTGCAAACATTTTTTCACAAAGTGGGGAACTTTTTTATCGGCGTAACCTATGATTTTTAGTGACTCGATGATCTTAAAATCCAAATTAGCTTTTAAAATCAAACCCGGAGAAAGTCATGGGGAAAGTTTTGGAGATGTAGAAGTCGACATTTGAAATCAGTATATGTATTTGTTAGATAAACAACAATTGTGGCCAAGCTATGAGACCCAATTTACACACATACAGTTAGTCCGCCTAAGGCGGAGAAAGGCTTATATATTAGTTGAAACAATAACAAAGTAATTGACAACACTTTATTGTAGGTTTGTATAAAAAACATAATTAAAAAGAAACATAATTAATTGTAAATTAACTATTTATGGCTTGTTGATGATGATAACTATAAAAAAAATAGGTACTATTTCTAATTAATTATCCCTTCTTTGGTTCGACTGTTGATGTCTTTAAAAAAGATATAAATTAATGTAAAATAAATTTCACTCGTCTTGCAGTACAGTTTTAAGTTAAGATAGTTTCCAAGAACAAGTTTTAAATATTTGCAATGGTGAAATGAATAGTAAGTAAACAGAAAAGATCATTAAATTTTGGTTATGCTTAATGACGTTAAAAAAATGTAGCTAGATTTTAAAACTTAATCGATTAAACTCCAGTATACAATTAATAACTCTTGGAAATTAAACATTAAAAATAGTATCATCTAAATGTTGCCCTTGATGTGTTATGCACTCCTCCAAATGGAGTCTTACATTTATTATAACTTGTCGACACAGTGCTTCTGAAATTTATGTGATTTGTTCTTTCTTCTATTTTGCAAACTATAAAATTGGATGAACGTGGATGGTAACTTAACAATGCCAAATCTATCTGGAAGAAAGTTAAATGGTTAAAATCCTGTAGTGGGCATGTTGTTTTTGATATCTCTACTAAGTAATCAAACATCAGGCATGAATATACTAAAATCTAAATAAATAGTCGCACTTACTGTAAAATTTGGAAGAATTAGTTGCAATACAAGTTATATCTTTGTTCAGGTTTCTACATCCGAAGGTCAAAGTGAGGCAGCGGCTTGGGGCGTAAACTTCATGGAAACGTCAGCGAAAACAAACCACAACGTTAAGCAGTTGTTCCAGGAGCTGCTGAACATGGAGAAGACACGCAACGTGAGCTTGCAGGTAGGCGGCAAGACTACCGGCCGTGTAGCGAAAGACAAGTGCGACCTCATGTAAGAGGCGGACGGAGTTTTGCAATTTTCAACTGCTTTGTCCTGTTGCATAAAATACTGTTACATAGTTACAGTTTGCTTTGTCTACAGTGTCTTTTTGTCATTCAAAATTGCAGGCTGATTGTCGGTTCTTTCTGCGCCTGGAGTCATTTATGTAACATTATTTTTGCATAGGCGCGTAACGTTAGTACGGGTATTATATTTGTTAGTAGATATAAGTGTTAAGCAACTGTTTCATAGTGAGATGTTTGTGGTTAGGTCGTTAGAACTCTCGTTCATGGCTGTTTCATTGAAGTATCTACTTACAAATAAAATGACGTGGTTAAAGCAGATGAATAGTACGGAAGCTAAGTAAGTAAGGAGATTGTTTTGTGACCCTTTGTTGACTGTTGATTGATAAAGTGCCCATTGGTGGACAATATTAGTATTCTATGTGTTTCTGAATCTTGTACATAGGTAATCCTTTTTGCTTATTTAGCTTCTGTAGTCATTTAAAGGACTGACTGCATTTTGTTGTTGTAGTAGTCACTGTTTTTGTACAATTCAGCGTAGTTCGGTGTAATTCAAAAATTTCATTATTAGCGTTTCGACTTGAACTATCAAGTGTTAAAAAAATTCACTATAAATGCAATCCTACGAAATACTTGTGGAAAATTTCTCTTGTGTTCGAAGAAAACACTGTTTTATATTTGCGCAAATTTAAAATCTAAGTAGTTTTATAGTATTGTTCGGAAAGTTTGCATCGAATGGCTTTATCGAAATATTATGACAAAAAGCTGGTGTTTTACAAATGGGAACAACCACGCCTACAAAAATTAAATAATAGAGCAAGTGGTGCAAAAATGTTGAAATCTGCTGAAGAGTGAAGTGTCTATTTTTTAATACAGAATACCCAATGATTGTGACTAGATTAAAAGATGACCTGTATGGAAGTTCTTCAATAGTTTATTTATAGCATACTTTAGAATGACACTGAAATGCTTCTGTCGCCTTTTGTTTCGTTGTTACCAGCAATGGCACCGATTGAAAATAAATTACTGAAGACTTCGCAGGATCATTTTTTAATCCAAACAATAATTGAAAATTTATAGTCGTACATTACCTTTTAGGTATTTTGTATAGTTAGAGCAAAACTTCATAAAAGCAACCTAGACATGATGTCCCAACTGTGCTTTTGAGATAAATGGCTGTGATGTCATATTGGGACCTTTTCTCAATTTTTATGCACTTTAAAAATACTCAGATTTGAAAAATAGGGGTACTTCAGTCTTACAGTAACAACGATCTACATATACATTCCACTCTGTGTATTATGGAAGTTTTCGTGGATCTGATTGTTGCTCCACTTTAGTGTATAACTACGCTTTAACGTTTGTAATAATATTTAGATCAAGCTATAAATACATTTTTTGCAAACTTGGATCATTATATAATGATTACTAGAAAGCGAGCAGTATCTTGCAATAATTGTACTAATATTTATTGTGTGATTTTGTCTTTGGGATATAAAGTACCTGGGGGCCAAAGATGTTCTTGTTTATTTGCTCGTTGACATGCATACATAACTTTTAACGTGTAGCACTACCCATAAAATGAGGCCTTAAACTTAGTATATTCTTCATACCGCTCTTGGCTGTTGATAGTGAGGTGGGTTTCAAATTTGATCTTGAAGTAGAAAAAACAGAAAGAAACAAAAGTTATTGCAAATAACTTTAAGCTTTTAGTTGTGACTTTGTAGTATTACATGAGAGAAAAATGCATTGTGATGTTCAGTTGAGTTTTCTGAAATTTTTGATTTACATCATGAGTGGTTTTGTATCATGGACATAACGTTGATTTGACACATCTTCTTGTAATTAACAACGCAGTCATGTCCATCCACAGCACGCTGTTAATAACGAAAAGTATTTAGCACATTCCTGCTCTACGATACATACATATGTTATAAATAGCATATCAATTTCGTAACAGTAGTTTACAGTGTACTGTAGAGTGCTAAAAGTTTAATATTTAGGTGATTTTTAATAATGGCTGTTTTAAAGGAGACGCATTATTCGCAATAGTCGTATTTTTCGGATTAACTAAATTAACTACCGTGGTTTCAACGATTGCTGTGTCTTTTGAAACAGCCTGTCTTAGACTGGGTGCTGCTGCATGTTGCTATGCAACATCATTTGTTCATGTTATCAAATGTTTGTTATTCACAACGCTTTATAGTGTTCAGTATATGAACTGCAATTGTGATCAACTTATTACATATTATCTGCAACGAATATACAAGATTAAAGTAGAGTAGCGGAACATGTACTCAATGATTTTCATAAATTTTGCCCTGTAGTTATACATAAGACTTTGACATTCGCTTACTCTTATATTTCGTGCAAATGAAAGTTAAGGGTTTTTGTTTTCTCACATACATCAGTGCTCATTGGCATTCTTTCCACATTTTAATGTTTGCATGTGTTGTTGATTGCTGCGGGTGTTGCTATTGTTGAACTATCTGTAAAGCAGCTTTGGTTTCTTAATACAAAACTAATTATAGGTCTGTAATAATATCGTCTGATTGGAATTAAAACTTTAATTATTTCGTGGCGTTTTGACATCAAATATTGAGGTTAAATAGGCTTCGAAGTGAGTTAACTTAATCAAATGTACACAGACTGGATGCTTATGATTACTTTATTTTTGTTCTAGTATAGTATAAGCCTTTTTTCAGCAGACAAATTCCGCCGATAGCTTGGCCACAAATGTCGTTTATCTAACAGGTACATATGTTTGTAAACGTAATCATTTGTAGTTCTGAAATAGTATATTGTATGTTAAGAGCTGAAAGTGCATTCTTGCCGCTTGCGCATGAATATTGCAATCATGCAAAAGCGGCAAGCGCACTTTTAGCTCGAAACATACATACTATATTTTCGACGACTGAGCATATTATTAAAGGAAAATATCAAATTTCGTTTTATCGCAAAAATTAATTGACAATCAAGTTAACATTACTCGCGCAGTCTATATGACATGTGACGCGATTATTTCCACAAATGACGGGCGTTGTCAAGGAAACATTCGGACGTGGCTACCTATTTTGTTGACGCGGAAACCCAAAACGCTCGGCGAGTGGCAAAAAGATGAAAACGCACGCTCAGCGGCAAATGTCAACTTTCTGTTGTCAAATGACAGTGAGAAAATTCTACTTTCGATGTCAGTCGTCGAAAAACTCATTTTTGGTGTTTATTTTCCGGTTCAATTTACCAATATTGAAATAGCTGACATACATTTCGTATACGGAATTTTTAAACTTTAACCCCCTGTATCTTGAAAACAGAGGAGTTGCGGACCTATGTTTTTGCCTTAGAATTAATCAAGGAATGACCCCTTCAAGTTTGTTTATGTACTTAACTTACCCATTTGTTTCTTCGAGAAAAAGTCGTTCCTCATAAAAAGCTTTGCTTTTCTTGGGACCTTATAAACAGTTGTCAAACTTTTGATAAAATATACAGGGTGTACTAGGGTGTACTAGTACTACCAAAGATTACAGAATAAATATAAGATGGGTCACTCTGCCAATCGGAGCGTTCAAAGACGGTTTGCCACCAGTTCTTCACAGTCCTTATCGATCGCCCGGCATACGGGCATACAACGTAGTGAACGGGGAGTTGTCGGCGCACGTGTTTGTTGTCGACGCACGCGTTTGAAGTGCAATTTCGTTTGTATATGCCGCGAGTGACCCATCTTATATTTATTCTGTAATCTTTGGTACTACTAGTACTAGTTTGATATTGTTCTTAGGCAAAGTGTCTTTATTTTTAATTTTTGTAAAAAATGTTATTTGACAAAGTTGTTTCAAAACTGAAGAAAAGCTTAAATATGAAATTTGGGTAAAAATAACAGAAATGACTTCTCACTAAAAAAATAAAAATTTTGCGGTACAGTACAGAACGTATGTGATTAAGTATTGGTGGTGCTTGAATTGAATGTGTGGTGACAGAGTTGCTTTGTAAAAACCTTATAATTCAAGGAAAGCAAAGAGAATTAAAAAGTATTGTGTTGAGAAAGGGATAAAGAAAGTTACAAAGATACACCAAGGATAATAACTGAGGAAGCAAACAGATTAAAAGTAAGAATAGTTAAGTTTTTCAATTTAAATACCTAATATAATAATGTTTCAATAGAATCAGAAACACAGATAAAAGTGAAGGTCCGACGGGTCGACCAGCCTGTGGCTTTTTACGCAGTGTTGGTAGATAAAAATAAAACTGATATAAAATACACATATTTTGTTTACATTTTTAGTATACTTTAGAGCACAGGGCGGGCTTTAAATTAAATTGAGTGAAAATGGAAGGAAATGATGGAAACTTAACACTAACCGATATTATGAATAAATTAATAAAAATGGAGAATAAAATGGATGATATATATATAATCAATAAACCACGTTTACCAAAAATGGTGTGTGGTGTACAATATATTTACAATTTATAAACAAATTTAGTCCATTCCTTCTTGTTTTTCGCTCTTGTTTTAGCCTCTGCCCATGTTGATCCTCTTTTTTCTAATATTTCTCCTATTACTTTTTCCCAAGTCTTCCTTGGTCTGCCTCTTTTTCTTTTGTTAATTATTTTTGCCTCCCACACTTTTTTCACCGGCATTGTCTCCTTCATTCTTTGCAGGTGTCCCCACCAACTTAAATGTTTTTCTTCTATATGTTCTAATATTGACATAATATCTAGCTCTTCACGTATTTGCGTATTTCTTAATTTGTCCTTTTTGGTTACGCCTTTCACACGTCTTAGGTATTTCATTTCTGCCGCTTGTAACATACTCTTGTGTCTTTGTGTCAGCATCCAAGACTCACTTCCAAAAGTTAGTATCGGTCTGTATACAACTTTGTATACTTTCATTTTTGTTGTTTTTGATACTTCCTTTTTATTTATAAAGCTATTACTTAACGCGTGATAGGTTTTTATTGCCTTTTTGACCCTGTTGTAAATTTCTGTATCTTGTTTGCCAGTATTTTCGATATTTATTCCTAAGTATTTAACTGTACTTAATTGTTGTATCTGCTTCTGTTCCAGTTCGATTTTAATCTTCTGATCACTTACTGTCATAACCATTGTCTTCTCTAAATTCATCTTCATTCCAAATTCTTCTAGTGTGCTTTTCCAAATTTCTAAATTTTTTTGCAAATCTTGTTGTTTCTCTGCCATTACTACCACGTCGTCTGCATAAGCTCCTTCTGATATTGTAATTCTTTGCAGTTTTCTATATCCTACACATAACCTAACTTTGTCACTTTTCCTGGACACTTGTTAATTATATCATCCATAAAGATGTTAAATAACTGTGGGCTCAGTACTCCTCCCTGACGAAGTCCCTCTGTTGTAATAAAAGCTTCCGATTTCAAGTTTTTCCTTATTACATGATTAACGTTATTTGTATAGACTTTTTATGGCATTTATTAGCTTCAGTTCTATCCCTCTCTTATCTAAACTTTCCCATACTTTTTCTCTTGGGACCCTTTCTAGATCTATAAAAGCAAACATTGCTTCTGCATTTTGTTGTGTTGTTTTCTCGATTATCTGTTTTATCGTAAATACGTGTTCATGCGCACTTCTTCCTTTTAAGAACCCGCTCTGTGCCTCGTTCAATGTACTTTCTACTTTTGATCTTAATTTCTTATCCAATACTTTTTCGTACACTTTCATAGGTGAGCTTAATAGTGTTATTCCTCTGTAGTTACTACATTGTTTGCTGTCTCCTGCTTTATATATGGGTAATATTAACGCAACTTCCCAATCTTTGGGTATCTTCTCTGTCTGCCAGCTTGTATTGCATATTTCAGTGAACAATTCTGTTCCTTTTTCCCCCATGTTCTTTAACATTTCTGACATGATCTTGTCGTTACCCGGCGCTTTGCCATTTTTCAACCACCTAAGTGCTTCTTCAATTTCTTCCTTAGTTATTGTGTTCTTCTCGTTACTTGCTAATATTCTGTTTTCTTCTCTATTTTCTTGTGGCCTTAATTCTGATCCATTCAATAGTGTCTGGAAATATTCTTTCCATCGATCCATCACTTTGCTTTCATCTGTTAATATTTCTCCTCTTTCATTTTTAATATGTATTTCTTCCTGTTTCTTACCCTGACGTAATGATTTAATCACTTTAAAAAATAGTTACTGATTACCCTTACTGTCTTTCTCTAATTTATTCCCGAATTCAGCCCAGCTATCTTTCTTTGCTTCTTTTATCATATCTTTAACGCGTTTCCGTTGTTGTTTGTATTTCTCATAATTTTCTGTAACTCTATTTGCTAAGTAATTTTTCCATGCCTGTTTTTTTTCTATACTTGTTCTTTAATTTCCAGACTCCACCACGCCGTTTGTTGTCTGTTTTTATTATTCTTGCACACTCCACAGGCTTGTTGAGCAGCTTTTATTAAAATCTCCCTGTAAGACTTCCATAGTTGTTCTAAGCTGCCTTTCATCCCTCTCCTTTGTATTTTTTGTATATCTGCATCTACTAATTCTTTATATTTGTTTGCTATTTCCCTGTCTTTTAGTCTATATGTTCTTATTGTTTCAAATTCTACTTTTCTTTTCTTTTTTCCTATTTGGTTTTCTACGTTGTTATTTTTATTTTTATCCCTTATCACTGCCATCAGTAGGAAATGATCGCTCCCTATTTCGTGGCCTCTTTTAACTCTATTGTCCATTACATTTATTCTATTTGTTTTTTCTACTATTATGTAGTCAATGATTGACTTTTCCCCTCTACTTTTTACTTCGCGTGTAAATTTGTGTATTTCCCTGTGATGAAACCATGTATTTAGTATTATTAGATTATGTACTAAGCAGAAGTCTAGCATAAAATGGATGATACAAACTCTATTATCAGAGAACAAAGAGAAGAAACCAAAAAATTAAAAGAAACAATAAAGCAACAGGAAATAAAAATACAGTGGCTAGAGAAAGAAACAAGGAAAAGGAATATAATGATGTTTGGTATACAAGAAGAGGAGAGAGAGACCTCAGAAAAATTAAGAGATGCGTTTATGGAAATAATAACAAAAATGGAAATAAGAATAGTGGAGTAGGTACGAAATAGATAATATAAAGCAGGTTGGAATTCAAAAACCAAGTGAAAATAGACCAGTGAGAGTAGAACTGACAACTAGAATTAAAAAGGTAGAAATAATGAGAAACGTAAAAAAACTTAAAGGAACAGAAATATGGATTAAAGAAGATCTAGATAAAAAAACAAGGGAAACAAGGAAAAATCTAACACCATATATGATAGATGCCAGAAAGAAAGGAAACAGAGCATTTTTTGTGGACGATAAGTTAATTATTAATGGCAAGAAATGGAAGTACGAAGAATTGGCAGACATGGAAGAAGAGACAAAAGAAGAAGATGAGGCAAAGAAAAATGAGGAAAAGGAGGTTCAAAAAAAAGATCAAGATCTACAGATGAAGAGACAGAAAGATCCCCAAAAGAAACAGCTAATAAAGGAGCAATCCCAAAAAAAAACAGATACTGGACTCAAACTTTATTAGCTCCACAGATAAGTAAGTCGTCAGTAGATGAAGAAGAAGCTTCAAAAATGAGCCTAGGGAGGATTACAAACATAAAACGACACCAACAGCAACAGTCAAAAAACTAGCAAAAACAAGAAGCAGGACAGAAATACAGATAATGACACGTGAAGAAATAGGACAAAGAGAGAAAATAGAGGAGAGCTCCAAGAAAGATTCCCAAACAGGAAAAGAAAAAGAATACATGGAAAAGTTAATCATAGGGACATGGAATACAACGTCACTCACAGGAAAAGAAATGGAATTAGCACAAAATACAAATACCAGAAAATTGAGTACAACAGAAATATTTAGCGTGGAAAAATTACAACAAACTAAAATCATCAAACCAGAAGAATCAATTATAAACAAACTAAAAAGCTTACAAATATACAAAAAATTGGAAGAAGAAAGACCTGTGACTCAGCAAAAGAACATGGACTATGAAAAAAATACAATAAATAAACAACGCAATAAAAGTAAAAATCTAATTCGCATAGGCACCTGGAATGTACGCACCATGCTATAACCCGGAAAAATGAAAGAAATTGCAGAAGAATTAACAAAAAACAGAATGGATATTACCGCTATACAGGAATGTAGATGGGCAGGACAGGGTGTAATCAAAAAAGAAAACTATTCATTCGTGGACAAGATAAACAAACATTTATAGTAGCATCAAAAATGAGAAACAAAGTTCTGCGATTTTTACCAATAAACGGAAGATTATGTGCACTAAGAGTAAAAGGAAAATTTGCAAACATTTCCCTTATAAACGGGTGTGCCCCAACAGAAAATGCAACAGAAATGCAGAAGGAAGAATTTTATGAACGACTGCAAGAAATAGCAGATCAAATGCCAAAAAAGGACACATTAATAATAATGGGAGATCTAAATGCACAGATTAGTAAAGAAAAACTCATAGAAGACGTAGCTGGGAAACATACTCTACACAGTACAACAAATAACAATGGAAACAAACTAGTCCACTTAGCCAGTGCCTTAAACTTGACTATCAGCAGCACAAAATTTAAACACAAGAAAAGTCACAAAATGATGTGGATAGCTCCAGGAGAGAGAAATATAAGCCAAATTGACCATATACTCATTTCAAAACGAAGACAAAGAAACATACAGGACGTACCAACATATCATGGAGCAAACTGCGAATCAGACCACTGTTTAGTAGTGGCAACAATGAAAGAAAAAGTCTCAAAGAATTACCGAGAAAAACATGTGAAGAAATTGAATGTAGGCAAGCTAACAGACGAACATTATGCACAAAAATACAAGGAAACTCTACAAAACAATAATGCCAACATAACGCATACAACAGACAGAGATGTAATGGAAAATACTAAAGAAAAATATCAAACAGGCAGCACAAAAGACAGTAACTGGAAACACAAAACTGAAAAAAGAATGGTTCGATGACGAGTGCAGAGAAGTATTAGAAAGAAGAAATACAGCTAGATTAAAATATATGCAAAACAAAAAGCAAGAAAATGAGGAACAACACCAACGACTGAAACAAACTGCAACAAACTTATTTAGAACAAAGAAAAGAAGATGGATGGACAAGAAAATTGAAGAAATGGAAACCCACAACAGGAGAAAAAATATGAAAAAATTCCACGAAGAACTAAGAATAGAGACGAAAGGAAGAAAAGTAAATATACCAATCTGCAACGATAGCAACGGAAAATTACTGTTAGAAAAAAACGAGGTACTTAATAAATGGAGAGATCACTTTAAAAATTTACTAAATAATGACAAAAACGAACTAACAAAAACCCTAGAAGAAAAAGATACAGAAGAAGTAGAGGAACCTGGATGGGAAGAAACATGTGCAACAATTAACAATTTAAAAAATGGAAAAGCAGCAGGCCCTGACGAGGTGACTGATGAAATGCTAAAATATGGTGGAGACCAGCTCAAAAGACAGATACATCATCTAATTACAAAGATTTGGCATGAAGAAAAAATGCCCAAAGATTGTAAAAACGGAATAATAATTCCAATATTTAAAAAAGGTAATAAAAATGAACTTAAAAACTATAGAGGCATAACACTACTAGCGTAATCTACAAAATATTGAGCAGTATAATCCACAACAGACTATCAAACTATGCAGAGAAAATTTTAGGAGAACAGCAGAATGGGTTTAGAAAGGACCGATCCACGATAGACAGCATACACGTGATGAGGCAAATATTTGAAAAAAGCAAAGAATTTAACATTGATATCCATAATCTGTTCATAGATTACAGTTAGGCCTTTGACAAAATTAACAGAAATAAAATGTTGACAGAAATAAGTAGCCTAGGAATTCCAACCAAGCTTTTACACCTTATCAGAATGACTATCGCAGATACAACGGCAACAGTTAGAACAACAGAGGGTGACACGGAGAGTTTCAATATCAGGGTAGGGGTCAGACAAGGAGATGTGCTTTTACCTACATTATTTAACTTGGTACTTGAAGCTGTAATGAGAAGAATAAACATCAACGGGCTTATCAGTACAAAAAATACCCAAATATGTGCCTACGCATTTTGTAAACTAGAGAAAGAATCACGAGCACTAGGATTAATAATTAACCAAATCAAAACAAAATATATGACAACACATTGTGCTACGAACCAACCGCTACTCATAAATGAATATACCTTCCAACAAATGAATACATTCTGCTATCTAGGGGCGCAACTAGATATCAAGGACAGCATGAAGGAAGAACTCAATGCAAGAATTAAATCAGGATATAGAAGTTACCATGCATGCAAATATCTTCTGCAAAACAAAATACTAAGTAGAGCCTCTAAGATAAGAATTTACAAAAGCGTAATAAGACCGGTCATCACGTATGGATGTGAAACCTGGGTTCTCACAGAAACGAAAGAAGAGCAAGTAAGGATTTGCGAAAGAAAAATATTAAGAATAATATTCGGACCGATACAAGAAGCAGAAGGTATAAGGAGACCCAGAATGAACCATGAGCTATATGAACTTGTGGGTAACGAGACCATTATCAAATACACGAAAGCACAAAGGATGAGCTGGATGGGACATATTTACCGTAAGGACAGAACAAGAGCTGTAAGGGCAATAACTGAATGGAACTCAGTAGTTACTAGAAAGAAAGGAGATGCAGTAGAAAAAGACATACGGCAAATGGGCATAACAGACTAGCGAAATAAGATCAAGAACAAGAAAGCATGGAACGACATAGTGAAGAAAACAAGATCCCACTCAAATCTGTAGTACCCTACCAGGAAACCGAGGCGTATAAGGACCAATCCACCTTGTACGAAACAACGGAAAGGATTACGAAAGCTCCATTAGAAGAGCAGGCCATAATCCACAAGGGTTGCTGCGCCAATACATACATACATACATACAGAACGTATGTGAACTTTCTTATTTTTAACAGAAAACTTCATTCTGAATTTAAAAAAAAAATGTGAAACTGATTTTGTATTTTTAATTATTGTCACAAACTACAACTGCAGCACTGTCATGTAATCTTCGTTGTATTGTTTTTTTAAAATTCTTCACATCTCGGTGATATTGAATTTATGAATTAATTTAGGCAGTGCTTTTCGAGTCACGACAAATTCTGGAAAACTTCATTTTTTCAAAACTTTAATTGCTTATCGATAAGAAATATTTGTGCTTCCATGTAAATTCGTTGTTGGTTTAATAATTAATTAGTGATTAATTATTTTTTTTAAATACAATACTTACAAAAATCTGTTACTGACGTCCAATATCTTGTATACAATATGGAGCCAGAAGTTATATCATTAACAGGAAAAATAATTAAATTGTGCATTTCATCGTGCAACTAATCGCCTCACAATTAACATTGTCAGTCGTGAGCAACTATTTTGTGCAAGTTGCGTTGTGTTCGCATCCCACTTGTTTCAGTGCGCAGTGACGTACATAAACCCATAGAACAATCGCCACGTGATTATTGCTGAGTTTCTTAACGTGCGTTTAAAAAAACAACGTTATCGAGAGGGCTTTGAACTACAACTTACGACCGCACGCCTGTGGTTATTACATCGTTCTACCCAGAATTCAGCACGCTGAGTCATTTGAGTTGTCACTTGTCAAATTGAGGTTGTGTGCATACGCAATAGGGTGGGGCGAAAAATGGCAAAAAAATGATTTTTTTTTATGACGCATGACCCGCCAAAAGTTGCCAATTGGTATGAATAATGTATTTGCAAAATGTTAAGGCGTTTGATATTTCAGAAATTGTCGGTTCCTTTTTTGAATCTTGTTTAAGTTTATGTCTTAACCACAAGTAACACTTAAGAACGTCTTCGTAGGTTGGCAAAACATTACCACTGAAGTCTTTAGGCACACCAATAATTATATCATTAACTTGACCTCTAGTTTGGGTCGACATTTTTACCTGCAAATGTAAAATCAACTGCATTACGTCATAAATAATACATATTATTATAAAAGGTCTTACGTAGTATTAGAACCACTAAGCCACACCGCACGAACTTTAACTGTAAATACACAAAATTGCTACTGTATTTGTTCAACAAATAACTCACGAAACACACAATCGCGAGGCACGTAGTGAACTGTCAGCTGTCAGGTGTCGATATATTTCGAGCTTAAGCAGCTAATCTGTTAATAATGGTGCCACCTGTTTTTCTGTGTCATAGATATGTTTTGTGTTTCCCAATATATGGCACAGCTCTGCAGATTAGAATCATTATCCGATTCCAGTAGCGTAATACAATATTTTGGTGCATAGTGTAAAATTCAAGGTCAAGTTGGAGGCAAAAGATGACGTTTAAAAAAATCTAAAAAAAATTGTGGTTTACCGTCACATCCAAAGACAAGTTTTGAGATGTAGTGCTATTCAAAATTTTTATTTTCATTTTTTCGCCCCACCCTAATACGCAATCCATAAAATAAGTTACAACATGATTTTCAAATATTACCTACTGTTTGACACAAGGCCACTTGATAACTGTTTTATTTGAACGCACTTTATCAGTTACGTAGTAATTGCATCATCTTAGTGAGCGAATGGCCTAGGGTTGTTCCAATAGTATAGACCATAAATTCCGAAACTTATTTGGATAAAAACTATTCAGCGCTCCTCCCCCCATCTCTCCACCCGAAATTCTACCTTCTATAAGTGAACAAACAGAAATCTGCAGTAGGTAATCATTTTACAACATAGTAAGAAAATATATTGTTCCATAGAAGACACATTGAAGCTTAAAGTTATAAAATTATTTATTGAAATTGGCCATAGTGACATTTGCATTACACACAGAAAATTAATATAACAAACGATAATGTTAAGATAAAAATAAAATTGCACTACCTAATCATTACGACTTTCTATGTACGCAAGTTATGAAGCTTGTACGAACGGTTTTTCAAATTCTGTTATCTTCTTCTCTTTCTTTATTCTTTTACCGCCTGCTATTTTCATTCATCGCACCTGAGACTACTGCCGCTCCTCTGAACTATTTCAGCGCCCACCAGGGGGCGATATTGCCCACTTTGGGAATCACTGGTATAGACTAACATAAGAATTTCAAGTTTCTATGTCATTTGGAAGGGGTCAAAACCTGAAAAGCTGACTTTTCTTAAGGCCGCTATATTGGGTCCGCCAAGGCCGCCATATTGATTTTAAAAGATTAGGGATTTTTAAAATATACCTTAGGTCCCAAGAAATGTCTGTTCTAAATTTCAGGTTTCCAGGTGATTGGGAAGTGCAAAAACAAGTCGATCACCTTTTTTAGAAATAGACACGACTGGATTTTATACAGGGTGTTCCCTGAGGTATCGACAAACTTACACCGTGTGTTCTAGAAGTGATTCTGAACAAAAAAATTCATATACACTTTAGGTCAGTTTCTTTCTGTTCTTGAAAAATCGACAAAAGAAAAAATGTGCATCAATTAATGTAAATTTACGTATTTATCCTAAGAAATAATAGTCCATTTACTAAACGCTAAAAATTCGTCAAAGTTCTAACTTCGTCTCAGAACCGATTTTGAACATTTTTTTTTATAATTTCGGAAAAAGTTTATAGAAAAGTTCCCCATAGGTGAGAAGGTGTGCTTTTTATTTTTTCAATTGTTATTAACAAATAACTGTTTTTTAATATACTCTTAATTAAAAAAATTATAACTTTTATTTATTTAAACAATTGCCTGAAATTTGATAAGGTTTTTGAGGTCGCAGATTACGAATCTGGCCTCAAAATCGGTCTAAAAACAAAATGGCGGCTACAAAATGGCGTCGAAAGTCACATTATTTATTTCATTTTTGTTATTTTTAGTAGACGTCTGAAAGTTTTTGGGGTTGCTGATTAGTGATTACGAATTCGACATGAAAACTCAACTAACATAAAAAATGACGGATCCAAAATGGCCGAAAAGGGTCAATTTTTTAATTCTGATTTTATTTCTTAATTAATAGTATATTAAAGTATGAGTGGATAACAAGGTGTTTAAAACACGCGCGTAGCCGGAGTGCTCGAAATAGAGCAAGTGATTTAAAGACCAGTTATCCACGAATACTTTACGCTATTTTTTATTATACCTGCAATTCTGGAAATAAATTACGCACTAAAAACTTAGAAATCATTTTTGTCGTGATAAATCGAAAGGGCATAATAATATTGCTACTATAGTTACGAGAATTGTTTACGTTTGTGACGCGTCCACGTCTGTTGTTGCATTCAGTCGTCTCCTTGACAACCTTTAAAGCTCAGCGAGCTTTAATCGCCTGTTTTGGCACGCTCAGGCGTACTTTAAACAGCAATTCTGGTGCAGGTATAATAAAAAAATATGTAACTCTTTTATTTACTTAAACAAGTGCCTGACATTTGATAAAATATGGTTTTTGGGTTCGCAGATTACGAATCTGGCCTCAAAATTGATCTAAAAAAATGGCGTCTACAAAATGGCGTCAAAGGTCTAATTTTTAATTTTCTTCTTTTTTATTTTTATTAGCTGTCTGGGGGTTTTTGGGTTCACAGATTACGAATCTGGCCTCAAAATTGGTCTAAAAAATGACGCCGAAGGTCTAATTTTTAATTCTATTTTTTTTAAAACTCAATTAAAATAAAAGATGGCGTATTTAAAATGGCTGAAAGAGGTAAATTTTTGAAATTCGGATTTTATTTCTTTTATACCTAGGGGTTTTTTGGATCGCTGATCTCAAATTTTATGTTAAAATTTATCAAAAATGGAAAACGGTGTTTGAAAAATGGTGTAAAACAAATTATAGAAGAGTTAAATGAGTATTAACGTTATTATATTTTAAGGGATTTATTAAAATTAACCCAAGATACACTTAAACGCAAGAAAACAATTAGTTAGCTTTAATTTTGTATTCCTCTACTTCTTCCATTGACACTACCGGTCGTGAATTAAAGCAACTATTTCCTCCCATTCAACACAAGCTGCCGAGCACTAAAGGCCACTTTTCCTACACCCACAAGCTAGGCCGCAACCAGTTTTTGCAGTTGTAAAAAATAATTTTGAAGTTGTTTTGTGGAGCTAGTTCTTGTGTCATTAGGATTGGATAATACTTTTCTGCCTCACATTTCTAACCCTAACCTTCCGTTGAAATATCTTGGTTTCCCAGTCACAACTGTGTTTGCAAATACACGCGCTTTAAATGTTGTTCTGCTGCATTCATCCTAGGACACAATGATGCTAAATTAACGCTACTTTTTTTAGTAGACGCCTTAATAAAGAAGTCAAACCTGAAATTCAAAATGTTTTTAAAAATATATAAATATTGAAAAACGTTCAATCAATTAAACATGCCTGTAAGAGTTTAAGTAGTTACTTTCCTTTACATCATACATTGCAAGCATACATTTTATATCAGCATTTTTTTATATAAATTTTTGTAGCTTCTTGTAAATCACTGCTATTTTCAAATATTTTGGCAAATTTATTCTTTCCTCTGTTAAAACATGCTGAAGTTATGTCATATCCAGTTAAAGCATGTACAGAAAAAACATGCTCACTACAATTGGGATACGCAAATTGCAGGATTTTAGAAGAAAATATTTTTTTATTTTCTTTATTTTTGGCAGGTTTTAAAAAATATATATCTTTATCAGGAGAAGCTAAAACTGTTAGTATAACTAAAACGTTTATATCCTTTAATACTATAACTATGTTTTCATTTGATGCATTGAAAGCTGTTGCAACTATTAACCGATCAGCATCACTTTCAGCTTAAGAGCAGGAATATTATTTATAGTTATAGCTAAAGTTTTTTTTAAAATCAATAAAACGATTTTTATGAAAGACATTTGCCAGAAATCATTCTTGATGAAACTTTAAAAACCTGCCTCTTTCAAATCGAATATCTGGTGCAGTTTTCGTTTTCAGACATCGGTCTCTTTCAGCAGATTTTATTCCATATTTCTGATAATCGCCAAAAGCGTACAATAAAATTAATATAACCATCTAAAATTACACCATACTGTTGATCAAGTTGCCATTTGTTTTTATGTAATAACATTCCTTCGTCGGTCACAAATAGCAAATCGTTTAATTCAGTAATATATTTTGGTAATTGTACAAAGAGGTCGGAGAAAACACATTTTTAGGTGTTGGAATTTCTATGTTATATTTAAATGTATTTAATCTCTTTAAATTTCAGTTAATTTAACAATTTTACTGCCGGTCTTATAAACGCCACTAATCTGACGTTAACTTTAATTCGCTGTTAAAATAAACAAAAGCTCATCAAAACGTCAGTGCTTATGATATTTTATTCATTAGTAAACAAATTTTGATGCGCTTTTGTTTATTTTAACAACGAATTAAAGTTAACGTCAGATTACTTATTTCTAAATGTAAATTTACATTAATTGATGCACATTTTTTCTTTTGTCGATTTCTCAAGAACAGAAAGAAACTGACCTAAAGTGTATATGAATTTTTTTGTTCAGAATCACTTCTAGAACACACAGTGTAAGTTTGTTGGTTACCTCAGGGAACACCCTCTATATAATGATGATACAGTAGCCTTACTCTTAAGAATAGTGAACCTCAATATTGATGCTGTCATGATGAAATGAGGAACATGCTGTACGTCTATACTATACATTTAACGAACAGATTCGGAAATCAAATTTTCCGAACCGATAATTAAAGATGAAGCTAAGTTAATATTTTTTTAGTTGCTTGTCTGTCAGAATTATGAATTTTTGGTACAGGTGATGTCAACTGTAGTTCATTCGTAGTGTAAACGTTCTAAAATTCAATTTAGTTTTCAGTCTAGATTTTAGAATTTGTCAGTAACGGTGATTGTAGCTTAAATTGATACACTTATTCTGCTCCGATTTTCTGTCGTCACGTATTCCGAAAATATCCTGATAACATGTTAGTAACCTTCAAAGGTTGAATTATGATTAGCAGGATAAGGAAATGCAGTAAGTGTTTAGGTTCTCTAAATCGAAACAAAAATGTCAATTGGTACAAAAGTGGCGTGTTCCTTAGTTGCATGAGCTTCAAGAATTTTCATAGTAATCTCCATTGCGTGTGAATGTGTGTACTCTTAGAAGTGTAATCATGAGACCATTTTACTTGTTAGATATGCCCTTAACTTGCATTGTAAATAAAAAAAATTGTTATCAAATAGTAACCTAAGGATCCAATTTGTATACTTGTAGATGATTTAATCTTACTCAGATGTATTTTTTGTCAATATTTTTATCACTATGTATTTAATATAGTATTTGTAGGTATAATATTTTGCTAACTATTATGCTCAGACTGTTTTATTCTAATTATCATGGACGATTTGACGTTGATAAGCAACTGTACTAATCACAAATGCGTATTTAGTAATGTTTACTTAATTTATCCATAACACCCCATACGCTTTCAACGTGTTTCTCTTTATAGAATTCGTTGAAATTTGTGTGAAAGAACTAATAAACATGAAAAATTGTGGATGCGGCAGTTATGAATCATAATTCTTATAAGTTCAAAATTGGCATTATCACGATCCATTTTAATCACACTGTTTGGATAGCGGTAATCTCCAGTTTAAATAATTTTGTACAGAGGAATTGTTGGGCATAAGGAGTGTTATCTTTATATATAGCAAATGGAAGCAGTTAAGAGTTGTTCAATCTTTTGCGGTTTCCCTGATTTGTTCGGATATTGTTGATTATATTGGTATTAAAACTTTAAATGTAATATTTCTCTTAGTGTGACTTTGTGTGTTACCTCGGTTTGTTAAATTTGATTGTGTGTTCCCTTATACAGCCTGTCTTTCAACGACTTTCTGCCGCAACTGCAAGTCTTTCTGAGGCACACTGTATATATGTTTGTAAAATAGGTACATTTAATTATTTGTAAATGCAATTTTAACTAATATATCTATTGTATATTAAACCGAGTGTTTGGTTTCGCCAGTAACGCGAACTAAAGCCTTTATCCGCTATTTGGTAAGATACATTTTTGTGCGTCACTCTACCATAAACAACAATAAAAAACGTCACCAGAAAATCTTGCTATTGTGAGATTAAATAGAAACTGAAAAAAATTAGATCAATAATTAGTCGCTTGACACGTCAGTTACTGTAGACAAAATATTTTGTATTCTTGGCTATTTACATCCTGTTGCGACCGCCTGATTTGTATGCTACGGCAGGTTATCATCCTTAATAAAACAAGGAAGATAAATTCTTGTAACAGAAAAACCAATCCAACTCACTCTGGACATACGTCTATGCTGACATTTCACCTCTGGACTTTGGACCAGAGATAAAGAAAATTTTGAGATTTGACCAATTTGTTGGATTTAAATCAGATTTAATTTGAGCATCAATGTTAAACAGCATACTGGAGTGAGTGTAAAAAGGAAGCCAGCAAAATGATGCCCAACAGTACGTCGGTGTTTCTGCAAACTTTAATGTACGTTATGAACCAAAGTGCCATTCAACATGAAGAAACTTCCTACAACTACTACTATATGGATATTGGAAAAGGTAAGATTTCTGTTTCGAACATGTCACTTGCGCAGGTCACTAATTTTTACCGTCTTATTAGTAATGAACGCGACAAAATGTTACGGCAGTTACGGGTGCTTTCATCTGTCGCCTCCTTGGACTTCTGAGCACAGACCTGTGTCAGTCTTTCCGGAGGAAATTAAAAAGGTACCTACCTAGTTGCAATTAACCAAACAAACATGTTTCACTCGGTGCTTTACAGATAGAACCAAACTACTTGTTCTACTCCAGGAAAAACCCGACCGAACCTATATATATTGACCTAAATGACTTTGATTTTGTCAGGACTATTGGCATGCAGCCCCACCTTCCTCTCTACACCATAGCACATGGGTTTATGGAAGGCGGTGATCGGCCATGGGTGCGTTCAGCAAGTGCCATTGGTAAATTTCAACTAACGGTGGCTGTTTCAGATCAAGCACATGACCAAGGAGCTTCTAGCTAGAGAGGATTGCAATGTCATAGCTATAGATTGGCACGGTGGTTCGGGACCTCCTTACACACAGGCGGTGGCAAATATAAGGCTAGTGGGTGCAATGACGGCACATTTATTGGCTGACGTAGCGAGGCATACTGGCGATAAGAAGTTAAAGCATGTGCATAGCATAGGACATTCACTTGGGGCTCACCTTAGTGGATACATTGGCTATACATTGCAAAATGTAAGTGAAGTTAATTGTAGTAAGGTGAAGTGGGGCAAGTGGGTTTCTAGGGAAAGTGGGTATTTTGGTAGATTTGGGAAAAAATATATTTGTGAGCTCAACATACAGGAAAATGTTCCTCAGGGCTTTATTCAGCTGTGACGTAGTGTTAATTTATTTTAGAAAATTCTCGAGGCTTCTACCACTTCATTTTAAAAGTGATTACATTTTATCTCAATTTTCAAGTTGCCTCAAGAATTTTCAATAATTTTTATTTAAGTAAGGAAAGCACCTATTATCAAACTGTAAAGATTATTGAAGTTGCCATAACTAGCACTACCTTTGGAATTTTTTTATGTTTCTATCTGTCAGTTTGCCAAGTTTAATCCCATAGTTCCCACTTACCCCGCAAATTTTACTTGCGGGGCAAGTGGGAACTAACCTTATGGGGTAAGTGGGGACTAGTCTCCTCTTACCTTTTTGGTTGAATTTTCAACCAAAAAAAAAACACTTTGTTGGTCAAGTAACAGAGAAGACATCTGGAGAGCTGAAAGTGAAGTTCACTAGAAATAAAGATAAAGGAACCTTCTGCTGGCCAAAAGTTGACGATAAGTGTATGGTTTAGGGATGTCGGCGGGTACTCGGGTCGACCTGGGTAATAGTCAACCCAGGTATATTTTCAAGACCCGGGTACCCGACTACTAAATTATGTAATGTCCAGAAAGTCTGCTTTTTTCGGAGAAGATGATAAAAACTTAAAAACAATAGGAATAAGCTCTAGAAAAACACAACAATGCAGTAATAACAAGAATCAACCCATCTCATACCACATAATGTTGATTCTTGTTTTATATACTGCAATAAATCTGCTTTACGGAACTATTCAACCCGTCAATAGTACCATTAAATCGCGTCAGTATGGGTTGAAGTAACATGAACATCCTCTGTGTGATGTTGATGCTGCTAGCAATTTCGGATAAAAAGTCACGTACTTGAATTTGATAGCACTTGGAAGTGTGAAAACATTTACGACGTCAGACTACTTGCAGTCTGAATTGGCGAGCAGGTACTATTTCAAATTAGTTCAGTTTAAAGCTCGCGGCGTTAAAATGCGTCGAGCATAGAGCTTGAACATTGTATGAAACTACAAAAGTACAAACAAATAAGAAAACAATGTCATCAAAGAAATCGCCTGTATGGAAATATTTTCATTCGCCAGAGAATAATAAGGCAAAATGTAAAATCTTAGGGTACCCGGGTTTGATTTTAGACTGGGTACGACATCCCTAGTATGGTTACAGAGGATCAAATTTTCAGACTGCTGCCAGAACCAAACCCTGGGAGAAGAGGGAATGTTATATTTCCAGCAGAATTTACTTCTTTTCATATCCAGTAGATTTTTCCAATATTTTTTCCAAAAGGACAATTTTTGTTCATTTTGCAGTATTTAATGTTGAAAAATCACACTCTTCTTTGTTTAAAGGCATTAAATAGATTTGTTTTTTGTTATAATAAAAAAATGCATCTTTTAAGTTTTTCGTCAATTTTACTGCACAAAAATCATGTAGGTACTTATAGTTAAAAAATTTCTAACTCCCACATTCTTCGAGATATTTTAGAGTGCAAAAAAACAAATTGTAGCTAACACTGCGAAGATTTACCCACTTGCCCCGGCTGAGAAGTGCATTATTCATATGATAGATAGAGGCCAGAAACCCACTTGCCCCAGGCACTGAGGCAAGTGGGCACTAAAGCCTAATTTATATATACATATATATATTTTCGTATACTATGTCAATTTTAGGCAAGATATTTTGAGGATTCATTGTGAATACATCATAGTATTTCCTGTTCAAAGCGCACCCCTGTATAGCAATTTTTCTCAAAGTTACATGACTACAAAGTCAACTTTACAAATTTTTAGTTCCCACTTACCCACTTCACCTTATAGCAAAATCTTGTTAATTCGAATCAATTCGGCTGCTCCATCGAATAACACAGTATGTGAAAATGAGTAAAATTGTGGGAAACAAGGAAACACTTCAGATCAATGGCCCCACACTCTGCATGCATTCCCAAAGTTAAATCCCGTATATTTGCAGTCTG
Organism: Agriotes lineatus; assembly: GCA_940337035.1. Taxonomy (NCBI): domain Eukaryota; kingdom Metazoa; phylum Arthropoda; class Insecta; order Coleoptera; family Elateridae; genus Agriotes; species Agriotes lineatus. The sequence goes on from CALNHX010006216.1 coordinate 77,809, forward strand.
TATTAAAGTATAATTTTTACTGTCTGACCAAAAATCTTGCAACCCTAAAGTTTCATGGTAAAATGTAGTTACTGTGTTTTGAAATCCAATGGGTGGGCGGAAGTGAGGATTAAATTAATTTTCTACACAGTATCTCCAAGAACACTTTTATTAATTTTTTTTACGATACCTACACACATTTTTACTTCCTTTTACCGTAAAGGAAGTATTGGATTCACCCCAAAAATTCGAAATTGAGTTTTCAACAGATCTTCACGTTTTAGAGTCCCCTGATCCCAAAAAACATATTTTTTTTCATTGGTCTGTGTGTCTGTCTGTCTGTGTGTCTGTCTGTCTGTGTGTCTGTGAACAGAATATCTCAAAAACGAAAAGAGGTATGGCGTTGAAACTTCATATATAAGTTTTGTGTACTATGTAGATGAGACAGCAAGCTTTTTAAAAAAATCGCATAACCGGAAGTAGGTGTTTACTCTTGTGATTTTTTAGTTTTTTTCGATTTTTTCAAAAACGGCTCTAACGATTTTTTTCAGACTTTACATTTTTATTACATTTTTAATGTGCATTAACGTGAGATAGGTGATTTTCCAGTTGAATACTTCTAAAGTGGGTTTCTTTTGTTTTTTTTTCTATTTTTTTTATTAACTCCTATTTTAAATAGAACACCCGGTATATTATTACATTTTTGAATTCTGCTTAAGATTTTAGAGAAAATTTGTCTCTTCAACTAACGCTCTATTTTGTACCGTTTTTGTAGAATTCGTAATTTTTGAAAATTTTTGACAAATGCTTAAAAATTAAAAATTAAATATTTAACTAATTATAAGATCACTGTAAAAGGAAGTTGTGTGAGTGTATCACACCAGATTTTTTTATATCAAAAAGATATGCTGGACAACTTAAACAACTATAAAAACAATAAAAATAACCAAAAACACTCACAAATTAAGGTTATGTAGGTACGTTGAGTGAGCATGTCTGCAACAAAACACAGTATCTCGTAGATACTGTGTTATACACAGAATTTTGACAAAATAGTTTGCTCGGTGTTTTTTCTAAAACACAGTAACTACCAGATGCTGTGTTTTGAATTGGAGAACAGAAGGAATGCATGTAGATACTGTGTTTATGGGTGGCTGTAAATAGGTAACCAGTGTAGATAGCTCAAATCTGATTAGCAAGAAAGATGCGGGACAACACAGTATCTACATATGAACATTCAGCTCAATTTCACAAAAAATGTTGGATACTGGGTTTTTCGATGGAGCAGCCGAATTAATACCAGCTTAATTCGAATAATGGAAATAGCCGGATTGCTCTATCATAGGTATAATAAACTCGAGTATTTTTAGTTAAATATACAAAAATTAAGAATCGAAACATTTATGTCAATGCCTTCAACATGATATTATTCGGACAATGTCTGATACTTGTTTCCACTGCCTGTTCTACAATTTGCTGCACAATGAAAACGGCAACAAAGTAAATGCGCAGTATTTTATTCAAACATCAAATACATGTGCACAGTAGAAATAATAAGTGACAAGTACAACTAGTATAGGCATGTTTTGTAAGATAATAAATGTTCAGTAAAAATAATAAATGCGCGGTATAAATTTTAAATGTTACGAAAATAATAGCAGTTTAGTAAAAAAAATAAATGTTTGGTGAAAATACTTGATAATCAGTAAGAAAATTATAAGTGCCTAGTAAAATAATAAATGTTCAGTAAAAATTATAGATGTTCAGGAAAAATATGTAGTGTTTAGTAGAAACAATAAATGTTTAATTCAAAAATCATTCACAGCCAGTAATAATTTTAATTTTCAATAAAGAAGACCAACAAATTAAATGTACAGTGTTATATTCAAGTAGTAAGTAACTAGCCTTTAAACCCACCACATTAGGCGGACTTACTGCAATTAAAATAACTTCTGTATTTTTAAAATTGAATTGTAAATAAAAAAGCAATGGAAGAAACAAAATGTGTTAATGCCTTTAATGCAGAAAACGCAAGTGTTCAAAACTATGTATAAAGTACTAGCCAGGAAAATAATTTCATGACCGTTTTGAGAAAGATCTAGTTTCCATACCAAAATGCCTATTTTAAATAACGGTTTCAGTAGGCTTTTTGAAACTGATTTTAGTATGGAAACTAAGTAAAGTACGTTTTTTTTCTATAATAACTGTCAAAGTGTTACAATGTTGGTAGATTTGTGATTAAAATGCTAGGAAATTTTTATATCTCGTGTTGGTAGAACTTTTTCAAAATTATGGTTATGTGTCAATTTTGAATGTGAAAGTTTCTTAATTTGAACTCTTGACAAATTTCTTTTTTTAACATTGAATCATCATCATCATCAATAAAATCGAATAAAAAAAGAAAACCAAGAAATATTTTAAATGCAAAAATGAAGCAAGCGATATTAAATTATGACATATCTGTCAAAATGACAATAATTTTTTTAGTGGAAGAAAAGAACTAAAAATCTATGTACCAACATTATTAAAACTAGGGACCCTGCAGGAATGCAACTTATCCCCTAGAAAGTTGACCTTGAAAATTATTATAGAAAAAAAATGTACTTTAGTTATATTAGTGCAGCGGTGGCGAACCTTTATTCATCTACGTGCCATTTTTTTCTAAAGAAATGTTTAATGAGGCCATGACGTGCCATCAAACAATCTTGACTTAGTGATTAATGGGGAAAAAATAAAACTAAATACTATCAACTTAAAACTCTTTATTTGCAACAAAAAATATACATTTTGTACAGCAATAGTGACGTTATATTTATTTAAATGAAAGAAAAAATTCGTGCGACTTCTGCTGTTGCAAATTAGATGCTAAATAACTTATATTAGCTCCATACTTTGTTACTTTTAGCAGAATGCAAGCTGGACTGGATTCATCTGAGAAACGGCTTCTAAGCGAGTCTTTAATGTTATTCATTTATGAAAATAATGACTCACAAGCATAGGTAGATGAAAATATTGTTAAGATAGCAAAAGCCAGCTTCTTCAGACTGCTAAATGTGTCTGGAATTGAATTCCACGTTTCCATAATTTTGATAATGGCATTTTTACTTATATTACCTGATACATATAGTCTTTCTATTTCATTTAATTCCAACTCTTTCCTTGTTTCGAAAAATTTTTGAATCCATATTGAACTAGACTGGAAATCAATCAGCTGCATTTCAATTTCTTCATTTTCCAACCAATCAAATTTGGCCAAGTTAAGTTTATCAAGTGAAGTTACATCAGGATATATAATAAATTTCAGTGTTTCCGATAATTCTTTGAACTGAGAAAATCTCGTTGAAAATTCTTTGATTGAAGAATTAATTACGGAATTAAACTCTTCAGTGACTTTTGCTTGGTCTCGTTTTTCATGTAAATCCAAATCTCTGTAGATTTTTTTCAAGTTTGGGAAATACTTGTAGTTTTTGGTAACAATATCGTTACTGAAAACTTGCAGTTTAGCTTCGAAAGCATGAATGAGATTTATCATAACAATCATTGTTTTATTTGCGCCTTGAAGCTTCATGTTCAATCCATTGTTAAATATAAATTGTTTCGATTAGGTACCTAAATTCCTTAATTACTGCCGTGCCCAAATTATTTTGTGGCGTCCCATCAATGGCACGCGTGCCAATGGTTCGCCACCCCTGTACTAGTGCATGTTCTAGACCAGATTTTTTTGTTTAATTTTTTTTAGACAAATGACATTGTTTTTAAAGTCTTTGTTTTCAAAACACTCATTTTATAACCAAAAACCATTAAAAATACAAACATATTTTCTAGACCAGATTTTTTAAAAACGCATTTTTTGAGCAAAATAAGCTCAATTTTTAAGTTTTTATCATTGAAGTTTATAAAAACTAACAAAAATCAGGATTTTTAACCCTGATTTTCAAGCGTTGAAGTTTTTTTCACCCCAAAAAGCCATGAAAATTGATCCATTTTGTCTAGACCAGATTTTTCAAAACGCGTTTTAGAGTTGAAATGGGTTGTTTTTAAATTTCATCTGTTGAAGTTTTCGAAATTTCTGAGACAATTTGAAACCAAAATGAATACCCCTCTTTTCTACTCATTTTTGTTTAATTGCTTTAGCTAAATAGTCTTGTTTTTTCACATCATTTTCAACTAAAAAGCGTCATTTTAAAAAATCTGGTTCAGCTTTTCAAGCATAAAATCAGACTCACACAACCAAAAAAACGCAAAAATCTAGTCTAGCAATTAAACCAAACTTGACAGCGGTAACGATCTAAATGAGTGTTTTGAAAACAAAGACTTTAAAAACGATGTCATTTGTCTAAAACAATGAAACAAAAACATCTGGTCTAGAACGTGCATTATTACAACTACTAGTAAGGTCCCTTCAGAACACTTCGTTTTTTTAAGGGTTTTGACCTGTTTTTAAAGCATATTAAAAAACGTCTCATGGGGTTGTTCAGCACACACACACACAGCACATAGTAGAAGGCATGCTATACAAACTCATGTAGATAACGATTTTAAAATAAAATCGATAGATTTTTCCGACAAGGTAAAGCACCCTGTCTTTAAAATTGATGTAAAACTGTATTTATTAATGAATTAAGATTATATGCGATTTTCCCCTGCTTTGAAGTTTTTACTATATGGGTCTGTTCTGCACAACAGTTCAAATTTAAGGATTCTAGAAATCAACCCATTTAACAAAATTTTAATAAAAAAATTAAACATTTACAATCTTACATCAATCTATTGAACAAACTATTAATTAACATAGCATAAAGTAGCATATTTTTCACTATCAACTTAACATACACAAATGCACCTGTTAAGTCACGTCTCAGGATCCAAGAAACCACTGCGCGACCACAATCGCATATTATTTGATACTCAAACATCCAAAAATGTTTGCCTCTTTCACAGCCGGCTTTTTCTTCTAAAACAATTGTATTTCGCGGTTTATATTTTTCCACCTGTTTTCTAAGCTTGTATCTTTTTAGGTTATTTTCATAATCCTCTTCAGAACCTACAAACACATGGAATATTAGATCCTTTGCTTTAAAATTAATAAATGTTGAAGATCTACCTTCTAGAAATTGGTAAACAATTTCCCACCTACATGGCATCTTGGTGCTATTTAAAGTGAGACTCTTTACTTGGGTTGCCCGTGTATTTGGTGGAATAAATTCTTTGAAACGTTCTGTGTTGACTTGATCTGGATCAACTTCTCTGGGACACTTTATTATAAATTTCGAATGAATATTAGCAGTCGCCATATTTCACTCAACCCCCTGTACAAAATTAATAATTGATTAATTGTGGTATCTTGGTAGATTGGAGATTATATACAATTAAAGTAAATCAACTAAAACTCCCAGAAGCCGAGAATGAGAAGACGAGATCTGTTTCGATAAATCGATAAGCTGATGGCCACAAAACAATAACAAACTAATCTGATGGCTGTGCGCTCTGCGCTGTGACGATGTCCATGTGACAAAGCCATATATATATATTACTTCCTACATTGCTAGCGGCTATGCGTTGGGGGGTCACGAAGGAAGTGAGACAGACAACCAACTTTTCAATGTATATGGTGAGCTGTGCACAAGCGCGTCGGCGTCGTCCGTGCGGTGGGTAAGTGGTCAAGTTTAAAATTTGCTTCTAAAGGCGGAGTTCGAATTCTCAGGCATGCGCACGAGACGCGTAATACTCAGGGTGAGACTAGGTCGGTGCCGTAATGTTTTCGACCGTTACCAGGCCCTGCTAGCAATATATGTATAATACATATACGGACAAAACTAGAGAAACGTTGGTGACATCATAACTAGTGCCAACTTAGTCATGGCGGTAAATTCAAAAAGCGTTCGAATATGAAATGCTATATTAACAAATGCATGTCAGGACAATTTTGTAATCAATGAAACAGAACGAATTGTCATCAATAGAAAATAATTCTAACTGTTCAATGTTGTTTATAAATTAATTATAATTGTTTATCTACCTAATATGTAATTTCTTACTTTGATCAACTTAACTTCTTCAACATTAAAATTTTTTTGTGTTTAATATGTATCAAAACTATAAAAAGTTAATTTATTTTATAAAGTTTTCAGTTGTTCCAAAGATTGGGACAATGAATATTGAAAGTACTAAAATCATATGGGGCAGCTTTTATTAACATATTTGAAAATTCATCATACTCGTATGAAATCGCTTTGTTATCCTTCTGATTTCCCAATAAATTAATAAAAAAACCTACCATCTAGAGGGAAAAAAGTTAATTAAAGCTTTACAGAAAACTGTAAATATAAGGCCTTCTTAATTTTTTTTTGAATTTGGATTTTATTTTGAATAAAATTATTTTTTTAAATTTATTTTTACTATTGTAATTTTAAATTTCACAAGTCATATAGATGAAAAACTAATTATAAAAAGTAAAAATTTAGATAGCACCTCGGCTTGAGCCAACAATCTCTTGATTAACCATCAGAGCTAATTAACTAATGTGCAATTGCTTATCAATTATATGAATATCAAATTTATTAGGGTTTGAAATAATTCTTTTTTTGTAATTTTTAAAATATGTATAAACTATTTTTTATTTATTCATTTTCAGTTAATTAATTATAGTAAGTTAATATAGGCAACCTAAATAACACATGGGAAACTTTCCCAGGTGTTAATATCCATTCAATTCAGTTTGTTTCATATATTTATTGTAAATTATCTACAAAATCTTATTCTTTCAAATAAACTTCTTGTTCAGAAATTCCAGCTTTTAACAAATTTATCATTTGTTTATAAAATTTATAAGCCATTTTGTATTCGGAAGTTCTTTCTGGTATTTTATAAGCCTTTTTGAGTATTACAATTACTGATGCACCTAAACTCAAAGAAATTAAAGGAAGCAACACAATACCAGATAAACTGGACGTACCAAATATTAAATTTCCCCAACTCAGTCCTATTCCAATACTTTTATAAAAATGAAAACTTTTTCTATATACATACCGGGTGCTGACTTGCGCGACGCACCATAGGAATTTCCATAGTAAATTATTTATGTTCAATTATTTGCTCCCCTAATTATTTTAGAGTTAAAGTGTAAATACATTTTTTGTAGAGAAAAAAATACTGCATCCATTCATACTGGTGCTAACAATTTTTTATTTTCCGGAACCGAAGGAATGCAAAAAACAAACTAGCATTTTCATAAAAATCAGTGATGCCATGGAATTATTGAAACAAGCCAATGCCAACGCAAATGCGTGCGGCGCGACAATATGCGCTGTTTGTTTGTCATTGATGTTTGACGTTGATAATAATTCATTATTAATTATGTTCTGCTTAATGTCTCTAAGGTACCTAGACCTTGTTCATAACAAAAATGGTTTTACGAGTATGGTGGACGTTTGTTAAGTAAGCTCCTTGTTTATTGTAAAATATCCGTATCGGCAAATTCCAAACAGTACAACCATTAATAGACTGATTCATTCTAAGTTTAAGACTACAGGCAAGTTATTAAATAATTGTAGGTGCAATAATGAGGTTCAGAACTTACACCAAAATGGGACAAACCACAATACGTTCAATCTTTTGACGGCAGTGACTGGATGATCGCCCCGCACGCACTTGCGTTGGCATTGGCTTGTTTCAATAATTCCATGGCATCACTGATTTTTGTAAAAATGCTAGTTTGATTTTTTGTATTGCTTCGGTTCTGGAAAATTAAAAATTGTTAGCAGCAGTATGAATGGATGCAGTATTCTTTTCTCTACAAAAAATGTATTTACACTTTAGCTCTAAAATAATTAGGGGAGCAAATAATTGAACATAAAGAATTTACTATGCAAATTCCTATGGTGCGTCGCGCAAGTCAGCACCCGGTATAATCGCTTCTCTAGATACATCATCATATCCATTAATTAATTTTTTTAATTTTTTCTTTTTGGTTTTAACGGTTCAACTGGTTGGTCCATGTTTCATTTGAGATTTTTTTTCTTTCCACATACGACACAGATTGCTGAATAATATTCACTTCCACCTTTTCCATGTTGCAGTTTTGCGGGACCTTTATTTTTTGTGTGTTTTTTACACTTTACGTAATAGATTTAATTCATTTATAAAGGAGTAAAACATTTAAAGAAATGTAAATTTACCATGTTGATTGAGAGGATATTAAATTGTTGATTCCAACACTCGTTACCAATTTTTACAAACTGTTCTTTGGAAATGTTTGAAATGTAATTATCGTAAATGAATTTAATATATTTGGGGGGTAATTTGAAAATAAACATGTAATCTGCATTTTCACGTATAAATTTAGGATCAATAGCTGAAATTGAATGAACGATATAAATTGTGGAAATTCCTTTATGTCTTCCTCTGGTAAAATAATCTTGCACTTTCGTTTGCTTATCTAAAGATCCATCGTCAAATATAACCAAACTATCTGGTAAACATTCGTCTACAGATACAATATTTTATAGTAAACCAGTTTCTCATTAAAAACAAAATTTAGACTCAAGTGTGTTTTTCCACTTCCACTTGGGCCTACTATAATTGCACGAGTCCTTGGCTTACCTTCACAAGTTTGGCCAGCTTCTAAATCTTTAAAATATTTTAGCTTAACTCCCTTGAATCTATTCATTTATATATAAATGATGACTTCAGAGGAAATGAAAAAATTGCACCGAAAAATAAAAAAGAGATTTGATAAAGAGACCGACAAAAACGAACCAGATGGTCCGACCAATACAAGTCTGACTACTGCAAGTCCGACAAAACAAATGAGTGCCAACGAAATGAAAAAATTAAAAAAAGAAATTATGGAGAGAGAACTTGACGTTGCCAATAAAGAAATATAAGAATACAAACAGAGAGAAAAGCAAGAAGAACCAATTACGAAAAGATTGAAAACAATTGATAATCATTTGAAAGAACTAATTGACGTTTCTAAAAATAAAAAAACTAAACGTTCGATGCGTGAGAAAGTTTCTCACATGCCAGAAGAAAATGAAGTATTTGAATATGGTGATGTATGGACATCTTTAAAAGAGGATGCTAGTAGACCCAGACATTTTGATGGAATATATGGTCCTCGATATGATTTAGCATCTAGAGAATTTATGATGGGTTCAGAAATTATACAACCAAAGGATAATAATTTTTATTTAGATAATCAACTCATTGAACTTTCATCAGGATTAAAAAGTTTATTGCTTGACAGAGAAGTACCAGATGCATCTGAATACACATCGGAAGATCATTCTCAATTTATTGAATTGATCAGAAAAACAAATTCAATGTATCAAAATTATAATCCAAGTTTAAACAAGTCATTAAATAGTAAAGCAAGCAAATGGAAATTTTTAATTAAATCAATATGGGATTTCAAAGAATCATTATCATCTCCAAAACTCCGTAGTAAAAGTACAGCTGCCAGATTTTATAAAATGATTTGTGATTGTCTAACTTGTATTTCGGAGATACCAAAAAGGCGTCTGGATTAATTTCAAAAATTTCAGAAATGCATCTACCAGATTATGAATTTTGTGGTCCATTTACAAAATACAAAAAGAGAATTGAATATGAAACAAAGATTTTGGGCCAAAGTTGTAAAATATTTAATGAAAGGTAAAACTGCTTTGGCAGCCGGACAAATAAATCTTGTAAATCAAATTGTAGAGGCTGTTGAAAAAATTAAAAATGACCCGGAAGCTGCAAAAATTATTTTGAATTATATAAACAGCGATAACCATCCTTCTCAGGTATTAGCTGGAGGACTAGTTAGTTCCCTTGCAACAATGGGTGTTTCTGATGTTGTTGATTTTGGAAGAGGAATTTACGATACGGTCATGAACACAAAACAATTTTATCAAGAACGTGATTATTTCGATACATCAAAAGATTTACAACAACAATTAAAAGTTCAGAAATTTTTTTACAATTTATTAGTGCAGGAAGAAGAAGAAGAGGAACAAACAAGAGATGAACAATTACATAGACCAAAAACAATTTATTTGCTTCCCCGTAAACCTTCTTTGTATACTCTAAACTGATGAAATATTAATAAATGGATTTTAAAAATTTATTCAATTACCAACAAAAGAAAGTTATAGATGCGTGGAGAAATAGAAGGGGAGTTATTTTAAAAAATTTAAAATTTACCAACAGACAACTAAATAATTTAATTCTTATACCAACAAGTGATAAGGATGCTTTGAAATTTGTAAAGAAATTAAAAATTAAAGATTTCAGAAAGGTCTTTATAGAGTCGCTTCCAAAAAAAATTTCACATAAGAGCATTAATTCTTTCCGGAAATTCTTTTGAGTGCGTTCCAACAACGTCGTATTAATTTGCCAGAGCGGGACGCGAGGGCAAATTAGGACGTTGTTGGAATGCACGAAAAATAATTTCCGGATATGAATTAATGCTCTAATGCAGATTCGGTAAGAAAATCGTAACAACACAAACCCTAAAAAGAAGTAATGTCTACCTACAAAAAATTTCCAAGAAATTTTGTTGTTGTCTTGATTACGGCTTGTGAACTAATTTTTCTATTGGTCATTAATGAGTGTCGTACGATTTTCAAAAAATGAATCTGGAATCTTATTTTACGCTAACCACGCAACATCTTCAAAAAAGACACAGTATTTTATTTTGATTTATCAGGAAATAAACCATATTCTTTTATCTTAAAAACTTTTAAAACTTTTAAAATTCTATACAATAAAATAAAAGTACAAGCCGATAAAACAAACGTGTGTACATCTCTGTTTAATCTTTTTAAAATTAATGGAAACTATGGAATTTGATCAAGTTATAAAATCTATACAAAAAAATAAGATAAACTTGATAAAAACATTACTCTCTTAAATAATGTGCAAAACAAAGAAAGATTTTGTTAAATTATTGCGAGAACAATCGCCGTAAGTATATAAAGTCTGCAGGAAATAGAACATTTTATCCAAAAAATAATACAGATTTAAATAAACATGATGAGATTCCATTTAATTTCGATGTGATTGAAAAATCAATAAATTTTCATAGAAGTTATCTGTATATACGAATTAATATAAAGGCGGTCGACAAAAAATCAGATATTAAAACCAAAGTTTCAAAATTATTTAAATCAGCCAAGATTCTGGTAAAAAATAAAGACGTTCAAAAACTCGGTAATATTTTAATGGCTTCGGTAATGAAAGTGAGAGTAAACTGGCCGGATGAAAATGTTGGAAAGAGTCTGAAACAATAAAGAAGCCGACCTGCAATCGATCATTAAAATGACCGATGGTAGTAAAAAAATCGCAGATCAGCCCCCCTACAGTTGATACACCATGGCAGCTCTGAAAACTCTTTACTTACCGCGATGGCCGAGCTAACTCAAATTTCGGCGATTAAGTTGTGGGTTCTAATCACCAGCTGTATCCCTGCAATATCTTCGAAAAATTGGGCGCCAGAACTCCAAAGATTTCAAATAATTCAAAATAATAACTATAAGCGACTAGCATTTACTTAATAATCAAAAATAAGTCGTCTTGTAAAGTCAACAGTAACCATTGAAAGTAATATAATGACAAACAAAGTGTCATAATACAGTGGTGTAAATATATTGAGGGTTGCGACACGCACAAAGGTTAAAAACCCCTTTCAGGTTCTCAAATTAATTGTAATTACCATATAACTCAAGGGATAAGCTTATCACTCTCATATCGTTAAACCTTTCTACCCAGGTTATTGAATTCAAAAGGCGTGAATGCTCCTTTTACAAAGGGCCTATTAAACACCAAAATTACAGATTTAATATTGATCAAGATTAAATATAATGTTAACCAGATACATATCAAATAAAAGCATGTATTAAATTGAACTATATAATTATGTAATTACAGTGATTGTAAATGCGAATCTTGACAGTGGTTGGTTTCGGAATTCAAATTCCAAATATTAAATATAATTGACGGAAAATAATTGTAAACAGCCGAGCCAAATCAATTCGAAGGCCGGGGCAACCATCTGCTTTCAATATACTGATTACCGCCAAGGGCGGCACTAACCTTGAGTTCCTGGCACTCGCTAATCACTGACGGAAAAACTGGTCAGGGGTTGCTATACCAAACAGCCAGGAGTTCCCTTAATGGGCTCGTGATCGAAGCAGAATCACTTCCCAGGTTGAAGCATTAAGGCTGGACATTATCCGGCGGAGTCGAAAATTAAAGCAGCACGGCGGCCTAGCGTCCCAGAACGAATTTTCCGGTTTTATAATATTATTTAAGAGCTAAAGAAAATGTAATTACTATGGGAATAACAAACAGAAAAGCGCCATCGTACCTGATTCGGATTATCAGCTCTTGGAAACGAAATTAATTGTCGTGGCGAAATAAGCACACACAACGCCTTCTTAGAAGCGAGTTGCTTCGGCGAAATGCAGGAACAGAATTCCCGCGGATCGGCCAACAAGCGAAAAACAGCTGAAGGCTGGAGCTTTGCGATAACGAGCAATTTGGACTTTTCAGAATCGGTACAAAATGAGCGGACTAAAAATTTGAAATAATTCGAAATACAATGGATTATAACTCAAGTAAAAATATACAGGTTGGCCTAAAATAGATGGGTAAATGGCGAAACAAATAAGCGGAGCCAAAGAATTGTTTCAAGTCAAGTAAACGGTTTTGATGCAAGAGACAAGGCAAGCGGAGGAGGGGTTGATGAAGCTATAATTTCTTTAGGCGATTTGGTTCCCAGATTCATGGATGATGTTGATACTCCTATATTTGATTTGAAATGTGAATTGATTTTAGAAGAAAATAAAAATGAAGAAAACGATGCTTTATTTGTATACGAAGAAAGAAAAGAAAATCCAAACGCATCCATTATAATTGAAGAAATGGGTTGCCTGATGTATATAAACGAATATCAAGATATGGCAATATTAGCTTTAAAAGACGCCATGACTTCCAATCTGTATAAATATAATTTTACTTTTAATGATATTCAGTGTTTGGAATATAATGTATGGGGAGATAGATTTAATGTAACTTTATCCGATAATTATATTGGTATATTGGTTCTGGTTTCATTTATTGGGCTGTTGTTGGATTTGTAGAAAATTTATCTTTCAATACTCAAAATAAATATATTAATTTTACTCATGCGTCAATTAGAAATTTATGGATAGAAAGAGATGGACAAGAATATCCCCCAGAAAGACAAAATTACGATCCTGATAAAAAAAGATACCTGATGGCATTTTTAACATCTATGGATTATGATAGAGCCAAGTATGGTGCAAGACGAAATATCGAAAGTTATCACACCCCAGATTCATTTTTCAAATGGAATTTTCTGTATAATATAGATATGAGATTTGAAGGTAGGAATACTAGCAATAGACAACCAAAAACAAATCTCTATATGGAATTTAATAAATATCCATTCTCAAATACAGCTGATGAAGGAATAAAATGTTTTGTTTTACTATTTTCCGAAAAAACTATGGAATACGATTTTGAATTGGATACGTTGGAAACTAAAACTTTTATAAAATAATAATGTATATTAAATGATGTTGGTAGACCAGAGAAATTTGTACGAGTTGAAAGGGAACACAAAGGAAGGTGTTTTATATAGTTTTGGGAATGATAAAAGACAACTTGAACATGATAAATACAATTATTATATGGGCGTTGTAGACGTTGATATTTCGTCTGATGTATATTGTTCATCAAACAATTTAACTATCGTACCAGCATTTTATGTATCAGATTTTACTTTTATCATCTTTTATGATGAAGATACTGTACAACCATTTAATCATAAGGCAAAACAATACAAAAATTTTAACGAATTTAAAATGTACTTAAAGCTAATAAGTATGAAAAAATTTGTTGAAAATGAATCGGCTAATGAAACAGAAAAAAGAATTCCCAAGTTTGATGATTTTAAAATTGCGGTTGATGAAAATAATATTATTACAATTACATAAGATGAAAATAAGAAGGTATTAGAAGAAGTAATTAATATTGAAAAAGGACTTTATGACTTTCAAGTATACTGTAATATAAAGGAATCTAAACTAGGATTTTACATTTTAAAAATGCTATTTAACCTGTAGCGTTTGACAACGGCATTCAAGAATTAAAGAAAGGTTTAAAAAATATCGTTAAATGAATATTCTAATAAGATAACTCTTTTTGATGTAGATGAATTTAAATTAAGATGGACATAATGTCAAACAATAATTTATTTTGTTGCTATATATTTTTATTGTTTGGGGGGGATGTTTGGGGGAGGATGAGAGGAGCTGAAAACTGAAATATGTAGATTCACTGTACCGCGCTAGCGCTCTCAATACATAGCGCGCGTGCAGGTTCACACAGGAATTTTTCCTCGAGTCAACTTGTTCTAGGCAGGGATTCTGTGTTTCCAAGTAGTTAAAATTTTGTAAAGCTCGAATATGTAGAAAATAAGTGAACAAAATTGTAAAAAAACCGAAAAAATTGATCATTTTTAATGATTCTTTTACAATTTAAGAGGGCAAATCCCCCCCCCCCCCCCAAATCTACCTCCTTGCTACAAATGTTCATGTTCTAGAAGTTTTCACCTCTCTAGCTTCTCAAAAGAAATGTAAAGGCTAAAATAATCCTTTTCATCCCTCCAACTTATCGAAAAGTGATAAAAATAGGTGGGGGGGCTTCCCATGAAAACGGCGGGTGATGGGGGAAAACGGGGGTTATGTTCGGATTCAGGAAGTCATTTAACATAAGAATTTGCAGGAATGGTGTCAGGGCTCGAAAAAAATTTTTTTTTTGCCGACCAGTATATTTAGATGGAGATCAGGACATAATATAAGTAATTATAAGACCAAATAATATAATGTATTTTCTAATAAAGAATAACCATTCCGTGTTGGATGAAATAAATTTTAAATTTGGAAACATTTAGGAAAAAATTTCTCTGAGCGTTTTGGTTGATTTGATTGTTGTTAAGAACATTTTAAATAATGGATCTGGTAACGTCTATAAAATATTGATTTAATTAAATGAATACAATTATTCTACCGTTGTTATTTAGCTTAGTCGGTACGGAAGTTGATGTAAAAGAATATTTATTAAAATACGGATATATAGAAGAGGACACCATTACAGATGACATATCCTCTGGATTAATTAAATTTCAAGAATTTTTTTATTTACCTGCAGATGGAGAATTGAACCAAGAAACACTAAATTTAATGAATACTCCTCGTTGTGGAGTTGAAGATGATCCAACTCATTTTAGAATTTATCCAGAGAAATGGAACAAGACAAATTTAAAATCGTATATCAGTTTAGCAAGTAATCAACAAAGACACATCGCTCAGAAAGCATTTAATGTTTGGCAAAGTGTATCTCGGTTAACTTTCGAATATAATCAAATTAAACCAGATATTTTTATTTCGTTTTCAAATAGACCATTTCAACATAGTAATAGCGCACGTTGTATGAATGGAAATTGTTCTGATTACGTTGATGGAGAAGGAAAGGTATTGGCTCACGCATTCTTTCCAACTGGAAGAGAGTTGTCGAAAATTACATTTGGATAAATTAGAAAATTGGTATTTGAGATTTGATAATCTACCTAGCGATC